>JAQZBX010103181.1:0-11085 GCA_029593785.1 Cabassous unicinctus | reverse complement strand
CCCACCCAGTTCTGCATGGTATATTCTGATGGAAAATGGCCTACATTCGTCGCTGCTTCGCCACTCAGGACAACCCCCAAAGTTCCAAAAAAGCCCGAGTATTTCAACTGCCCCTCCTCTCCCTGCCCCAAAAATGTCCAGTGGCCACCGGCTCCACCTCACTGTTACAATTTCTTCCATTGCTTGAATCACAATATGTTGTGTAGGTGTATTTAAATAGTCTAACTCAGTTGAAGGAAGGATATTCTTTTCCTAGTTTTCAAGAAAATTTTATTGTTAATGAATATTCAATATTATAAAAAATACTTTTATACATTTAGTGAAATAATTGTAAGATTTTTCTCCTTTTTTGAAATATGAATAGTTTTTATTTAAAAATATATATTTTAAATTACATAAATGTTACATAAAAATGTAAAGATTAAAAGGGATTACCATACTTCCTACACTTTCCCATATTAACAACATCCTTCATTAGCGTGCTACATTTGTTACAATGAGTGAACACATATTGGAGCATATCACTAAGCATGGATTACGGTTTACATTATAGTTTATACTCTGTCCTGCACAATATTGTAAGTTATGACAAAATATATAATGGCCTCTATCCATTATTGCAATGTCATTCAGGATAATTTAATGTCCCAAAAATGCCCCCATATTGCACTTGTTTTTCCCATTCCCTCCCCTCAGAATCTTTGGTGGTTACTGCTTTATTTTAAAATAAAGAAGAATTCCATTGTTTGATTTTAAAAAAATAATAAACCTATCTCTTTGTATTTTTAGTTGTTTTATTAATAATTTATTTAACAAGTATTTATCAATAGCCTATTATGCTATTGTAATAGCATACAATTACTATGCTATTGTAATTGCATACAATACAATATACATTGTATTGTGAAACCACTGTAATGTGAAGCCACTGTAATGTGAAAAATATAGCAAAGAAACATAAATTATTGTCTGGATTCTAATATTTTAATGCTTGTTGATATTACAAGTAACTTTGAATTTTGATTTATAAATATTCACACCATCTTTATGAAGTACATTGCATATTAATATGTTAAATATTAATAACAGAAGAATAGTATTCTCTCACTTGTAGTTGAAAGTTTTCAGTATTTTCTATTAATTGCCTTTATTATAAACAAATTCTTTTGGATGTGGTCTTTCTGGGACAGAGCATGGGTTTTTGTCATGTAGCCTATACATTATGCTACTATTAACAAAAAATACAATTACACAAAATAGACTTCTTAAAATATCCAAATTCTGGGCCTTTTTTTGTGGGATTTATGTTTATTTCCCAAAAAGACATAAGATGAATGGGAATTTTTAAAATTTAAAAAAATGATTTCAGGCTCATAAAATAGTGCTATGTCCTATGGTTCTACCAAATCTCTCAAGGGAAAAATCTAATCTGATCAAAATCAAGATTCAATAATTTAATATTGCACTCCAAATATTTTATTGGTACTTGATATTGTTAGCCTACAAGCTGTTGTGCTGACATTTGATTACATTTTTACATGGCTGTGAAACTAAACATGACAGGATTTACTTTCTAGTTTGTTTCTCACATCCAAGATCATTTAAACCTATGTGGTATACCAGGAAGAATGGTCTGTATAACAGCAACTTGTATTACTAAATAAAGTCTCATTGTGTACCCATAATTTATGTCATGTCAATTATTTTGAAATCATATCTGATCCTCAAAATATACTGATATTACTGTATGTATTTTTTGATGAATATATACAAACATATAGGTAGAGTCATAGTTTGAGATCGAAAAATATAGGTAAAAGCTACTGTATATGTATTTATAAATAAAGGGATATATGAGATTATAAATATTTGTCTCTGCATAGGTAGGTATAGATATATGTTCATTTTAAATGGTAACTGCATCTCTTAAACACTTTATTTCACAAACATGGACACATAAATTTCTCTAAAAGAGATAGACTAATTATTAATAATTCATAATCTGCCTTATCTGTTTTCATTTTCATTATTAAAGTTTTGATTTGCTCTCAAGTAACTATATCTTTCTATTAAGCTGGTAAAGGAGTAAAATCTCCCCAGACAAAGTATGATAATAAGGAAAGTACTAAATAAAAACATGTAAAAAAAATTGGGTATATTAAAATATATAATCTAATATAACTTATTCAAATAAAATAAGATTTCTTTATGCCAAGATTTTTTTCATCTTTGGCACATATATTTACTACAAGGATTTTCATAGCTATCATTATTAATATTCTATATCCTTATTATGATATTCTAAATTAAAATTGTTCATATAAATTTTTTTTTTAAAGGAAGTATCTGAAACTTATTTAACAATCTTCAGGATAGATTGTTGTGATTGATTGTTTTGTTTTCTATAATAGAACATCAGTCATGTCAAATACCCCACAGAGATTGTAGCTAACCTTCCTTTGGTCAAGCAATAAAATGAGTTTATAATACTAATGTAACAAGAGAAAATATCACTTGACAGTCATAATAGTTTCTCAAAAAGACTTATTTATGAAAGGTTGTTTATAGTATTTAGAGGCCTGGGCATGATTGGTTAAAGGAGGTCTTTCAAGGAGAGCTTTAGGATTGTATAAAGCTCATATAATAATTTAGAATTGGTGAACACAGTGATGTAAATCTTCATGAGCAAACTGCCATGATGATGAGAGCTGTTTTCCCAGATGAGCGAAATTTTGCTTGGATATATTGATGGAAAAAAATTTCTGAAGTAAACAGTGAAGTTATTTGTTGGTTTCCTGTCTCAACTTCTTGGGCAAGAATTTCCTAGAGCTAATAGTTATATTATGTTGAGATAGGTGGTTTCAATTCTCAGTCCTAACATTTAAGTAACGTTGAAGCAGGTGCTTTCAGCTCTCACAATTTTGTGCAGTGGCATAGATTAAAAGGAAATTTTCCACAGAGGTAAACCAAACTTCTTCAAGGTATGTATGGCAATAGAAATTATGCCCATGGTATAAAAGAGGAGGGAAGAATTAATAGGACTTCAAATGGTGCATAAACTATAGTTCAAGTACAAATCCAAGATGTTCCATTAGCCTAAATATTGGAAAATTCTTAAAATTTTATTTCAGAACCTATGTGTGCTGACTGTGATCTTGACACAATCTTCAAACTAAGATATTTGTTTCTCAGGACTCACTGTCTTTTCATGGGCATTCAGACATAGACTAACCTTGGTGGCGCACTTGCATGCTGGTGAATCTCATTTAGGTCTGTTTTGTGTGCATGGTTTTTCTTTGCCCTTTGACAGGATATAATTACTAGTTACACTGGATTTTTCTTTCAAACTGTAGCTGCCAAGTCCAGTGAATATGCTTCATTCCTTATATTACCTGTCATGTAAATATTGGTAAACATACTCTCCTTCCTGAATTTCTCTCACATTGGTTTTAGGACATCTTTTGATTTTCTCTTCCTAAATTTTTAGCCTTTTTTGTTGTTCTTCTTGATGGAATCTTTCTCCTATGTCTAACCTTCAAATAATTAATTTTCCCAAGGTTTAATTTGGTGTAATATTGTTGTAATTTTATATGAATTCATTAGATTTTTAATTCCACACCAATATGATGATAATTCCATCATTGTGATGAAACTACTCTTTTCAAATTAACAACTTGCTCCATGTTAGAATTACCAATTTGCCCCAATTCAATGGGCACTTATCAGAGATCAAATTTCTCTACCTCTCAACAGTATTTAACAGTTAACTAAGATTTCCTTCTACAAAAAGTCTTTCCTCTGAGTGTCCACGATAATATATATCTGTGGTTTCACATCTATATCATTGTTTACTAATTTTAGGTCTTCATTTTTTTGCTCCTCTCTTCTATCAGACTTCTATTTGTTGAAGGATCTCAGAGCTTTTTATTAGGCATATTTCATATATCTATTCTGAAGACCTAGATAATCCCACTCAGTTATTTTTAAGTTTGTTTTATTTATTTATATCCCCCACCCCCATGGTTTGTGCTTGCTGTCTGCTCATCTTCTCTTTAGGAGGCACTGGGAACTGAACCTGGGACCTCCCACATTGGAGAGAGGCACCCAATCACCTGAGCCATCCCAGCTCCCTGGTTTGCTGTGTCTCTCATTGTCTTTCCTCTTTGTGTCTCTTTGTTGCATCTTGTTGCATTAGCTCACTGCACCTGCCCATCGCACCAGCTCGCCTTCTCCAGGAGGCCCCATGAACTGAACCTGGGACCTCTCATGTGGTAGGCAGAAGCTCAATGGCTTGAGCCACATCTGCTCCTACTCAGTTATTGGGCTTTTTTTTTTTTTTTTCCATTTTAAATACAACCATAATACTATCTTGCTTTGAGTCAGGAAATGGTTAAAAAATGATGGATCAGAAAAAACCCTAGCTTTCTCAAAGTGTTCACATTCTAGAAGGGACCAAAAAGCAAGCAAGTAGAATGCCCTGAAATTAATCTAATAAGCAAGGTGTAATAGGTAGTTTCATATGTCAACTTGGCTAAGTTATGGTGTCCAGTAGTTCAGTCAAGTAAACACTGGCCTAATTGTTACTGTGAGGAGATTTCATGGATTTGAATCATCAGTAAGTTGACTACATCTATGGCTGATTAAGTCTACATTCAATTAAGGAATTTGCCTTCAACAATAAGAGAAGTCTTATCCAATCAGTTGAAAGTCTTAAAGGGAGAATTAATGTTTTCAGCAGTTTATAGTAAGAATTTCCATCTCAACTTCAGCCATCCAGCTTCTCCTGGGGAATTCATGGAAAACATTCCTTAGAGTTTCCAGCTTGTGGACTGCCCTAGAGAATTTGGCCTTGCCCATCCCCACAGTCATGTGAGCCAATTCTTATAATAAGTCTCATAATATTTATCTGTTTCCTTGGAGAACCCTAAAACAGAAAGCATACAGTGCGTGTTAATTCAAGAAGAACACAACTTGAAGCTTAAATGTATACTTTGTTGATCAGTGTGCTAAAGTTCTCATGACCTTTTATTCAACTTTAACCAGCCATATGGTAAAGAATATATATTATCCAACTGCAATTGAATGATGGACACTAGTGATTATCCATTCAAGTTCTCTTTTCTTCTGTACATTGTAGTCATGAACATGGTTTTCCAATCCATCTTCTAAATCAAAAAGTTGGTATATTTACCCCTTTGGAATTAGCACTTAGATCTGTAATTGGATGTTTAGTAAATGTTTGATAAAATCTTCCTCCTTTTTTCTTCGCTTTATTCTCCCAAAAATCAAATATGAAGGGTAAACCTACCTGTCTCCCACACATCCTAAATCAAAGTAAAGTATAGGATTTTAAAATGTTCTCAAATAAAATATGAAAGGATCCTAAATTTTCATTTGATTTGGAAACCTTGGAGAGTAAATGTAAACTAACTTAGACCAATGTAGCTAGAGAATATGGAAAGCAGATTCTTACAGAAGTTATGGCAAATTGGCATCCTTACAAGAATTTTGTAGAATTTGCATTTAACCAACTTATAAATAAATGTGAAAGGAAATGTAGAATGAATATTATATGCCAAGTAACTTGGGTTTTATCCTCAATAATTCTGACAACAGCTAAACTTATGATCTTGGGCTTTTATTTAGTGTGTTTGAATTTTTCTTCACCTGTAACATTAAGATCCTAGATTAGGTTGGATTTTTATCAACATCTGGAGTGTAAAAAATTTTTATCTAAGTAACCTCACTTCCCCCTGCCCTTCTATTAACTTACTGAATATGCATGCCAAATCCTATTCAAGTAAGTCATGCATTTTTGCTTTTATATAAATTACTGAGTAAAGACATGGGTGATTCAGACTAATCTACCATTTTACAAATTTTGTATAGAGAAGTGATAGCAAATAACCATGTCCTTGAATTAGGACAAAACCTTCCTGATGGGTAATAGAGACAAGACCTGAAAGAATTCCTTGCTATTTGAATTCTTTTATTTCATTAACTTCTGTCTAAATAAAAGGCAGAATACATGTTCAAGAAGTACTCGGCTTTCAAACCAAAACCAAAAATACAAATCTGTGGTGAGCTGGCATTCATATTCCTTGGATAATTTGTTTTGAACGTCAGTCATTTCCCTCAAATTTATACTCCTTCTTAGCGTGGGTTTTAAAAAACAAAGGAAAAATTTTGGTAACATTTGAGTACGTTTCTTCTGATCTTTATTTCTGCTGCAATTCTTCCATTGTAATCCTCTAGCTTATTTAAATTGGTATAACACATCATTTTCTTGAACAGACCTTTTTTTCCCCGCCACAGATATATAAAAGGTGATTTTAAGAAAAAAAAAAATTCTTAAGAGACTACACAATACCTGGTAAAAACACTTATACAAAGTCCAGTCCCTTCTTTTTTTTCCCGAATGACATCAGGGGTCAAGCAGAGTAAAGCATTCTTACAGGTATGTTTGGTTTTGCCACACTGTTACCAGGGGATACCAGGGGATACCATGAGCCTCAGCTTGTACAGTGTCTGTACAAGCTGCTGTGAGAACTAGTTATAATCATGCCTCAAAAAGCTTCCGTCCACTGAAGCTTATGGCACTTGTGGTCTAAACAAAGAATTTTTAATATACACCAAAGTTTTATAATTTTTTCTTTATACAATTTCACCCACCCCCAACACACAGACACAAATACACATCTCCAGCCAAAGTCAGCCTGTAGGAAAAGTACTGTTTTCTACTCATTTTTCTATTCATCCTTCTATTTCCTGCACTGGACATGGGGTTATAATAGTTATTGGATTACTGTTAAATGAAAATTTTCACATTTTGGTTATGGAAATCCTCATTGCTAACAAATTATAGTGGGCTGTTACAGGAAAGGTGTTATAGCTTTCAGATCCCATTTCACATTATAGTTTTTTAGCACTCTATAATTATAAAAATATTTCCAATACTTGCTAGATATTCTCTTCCATTGTAATGTTTCTTGCAGGAAATGATGCGAAGTTAAGTATTTAAAGTGTTAAAGACCACTCTTAAGCTGACTTCATGTACAGTTAATTTAACTTTTTGACTAACTTGTCTAAGTAGTCCATTAACAGCACCAATGGGTTGTTGGCTGATAATCATTCATGAATTAGATTTACTGATGAAATATGAGAAAGCACACATTTTGAAGGAACAAGAGCCTGAATATGTACTGTCACATCTTTATTTTATGTCTAGACAGAGCAAAGTGAAATGTATTTTAAAACAAATCTGCAATAAGGATAGTAAGATAGATCAATATGCAAAAGAAATATAGATTCAACAATTGACACTTATAGTACAAAGTACCCAAACTACTCGTTCATGCATTATATAATTATATTCACCTAACAGAAATTTGAATAAAATGTATATTTAATATACCCTAATTAGAGGTAAAAAATAAAGCCAGAGGAGTAGATCAAATTGAAGTTTCCTTCAGCTAGTAAATGATTTAACACAAACTTTAGCCTAAGCCTCTGATTCTCAGTGAACTGCTCATCCTACTCTGCAGCATTCCTTAGTGTAGTCTCTCAAAAGAAAAAAAATTTGCTGTGAAGTTCCAAAAGAAAGAACTTAAAGAACTTCACAATCTTAGACTTGCTGAGAAAAAAACATCAGCTCAGAACAGAACTCTCTACAAGTCCATAACAAAAAGTGAATAAAAACAACTTGGGAAGATGTGATTAACTTCACAATGTGAAACCATAAAGCAACAATTCAGAAAGGAAAACAATCAAGGAAATATGCAGGCAACTTACTAAAAATTAAGCATCAATATAGAATGGGTAGAAGGTATATAAATATATAATCTTGTAATCTCTGGACTCACATAGTGAGAAACAATTTTGTGTAGTTCTGATATACTGCAAGTAATGCAAATTTTGAAAAGTGCACATAGAGAAATGTAAGTATAAAACAAGCAGTAAATGACTATCATGAGTACTATATGAATGTATTAAAATTTATTTTCAAATCTGCCACTTTTACCTATTAAACTTACATATATCTGGCTAAATTAGTTGACAAAAGTTCTCTCTAGCAGGATTTTCTGCAATGAAGAAAAAGTTCAATGTCTTCACTGACCCAAATGGTAGCCACTAGACACACGTGACTATTAAACAGGTAAAATGTAGCTATGGTTACTGTTTTAGTTTGCTAGGCTACTGAAAGCAGATACCATGAACTGCGTTAGCTTTTAACTATGGGACTTTATTAGTTTACATTTTTGAAGTTGAGAAAAATGTCCAAACCAAGACATTATCAAGGCAATGCTTTCTTCCTAAACACTGGCTGCAGGCAATCCTAAACTCCTCTGACACATGACAAGGCATAGCCGTGTCTGCTGGCCTTTCCTTTCTTTATGAGTTTCCTTGCTTTCAGCTTCTTGCTTCCATGGCTTGCTTTCTCTCTGAATTCATTTGATTTTTAAATGTTTCCAGTAAGAGGATTCAAACCCATCCTGAATGAGGTGTGTCATAACTTAACTTAAGAAGCCTCATCAAAGCTTCTACTTACAAAGGGTCCACACCCATAGGAATAGACTAAGAGCATGCTCAGTACAGTTCTATAATAAACATGGAGCAAAAATTCAGAATTATAAATTAAGCCATTATTTTAATTTTTTATTATTTTTAATAAAATAATAAATAAATTTTTAGAAATGGTAAAAATTGATAGATTTATTCCATTTGTAAAACCACATATTGTCACTTTAAGGAAAGCTATAATTGCAAACAAATAGACATATATCATAGCAGTGATTTTTTGTTTTTTGTTTTTTTAATTTGCTTTTGTTTTAAGAAAGCACTGGTAGGAGTCACTGAAATGTAACATTTGTCTATATGTGTCCACATGTTTTCACAAATATAAGATCTATAATTTTAGGAATTGTTTCCTAATTATGTTTCTCATTGATTTGGTAAGATTTAGCCAAATATATTTTTACAAAGGAGAAAATTAGACAGAAACAATTAAAAATATAACAGGAGCTACATATAAAAAGTCTAGTTCAACCATGATAAACATAGCTTTTTATTCCCCAATAAACAGTTTTAATATCCACAGAAGGGGGGGATTGTGGGAATATGGCTGACAGGGAGACAGGTAAAGCTTAGCTCTTACTAAAACAACTGAGAGGGAGTATAGGGCTGCTTTGGCAACCTGCTTAGGGATATAGCAGACCAGGACACTGCTTCACAACTAACAGAAAAGTCGGGAACAGAGAGGAGGAAGTCAAAACAGTAAACTGTGAGTTATTGATCCTCCCAGCCACCAGGAAGGGCTCCCCACCCCCATCCCTGAGATATAAGGCTAGGCTAAAACTCCTGGCAAATAGTATCTGACTAAGAGGAGAACAGAGACTGCTTCCTCCCAGACAGCACCTCCAGGTATATATGTGCTGGGTGGGGGTGGGGTGGGGGCGGTGAGGTGGTGGTGCTACAAAGAAAAGGAAGCCGGTGAAAACTCTTGAGTTTCTACCGCCTGTGGCTGGAAGTGACGCTTATACCCCACCATCAGGCCAAACAGCCTAAGTGGAGCTGCCAGCTTCCACCTCCAAAAGGAGTGTGGTGGCAACCTCCCTGGGAAGAGGAGGGGTGAGAGAAGGTGGAGAGTGGTCTCTTTGTGGTTATTTTAGCCAGCTGAGTCCTCCTTGGGTGTCAGAAGGGACCCTGATGCCACAGAGATAGGGGAGTGGGATCTCTTCAGGCAGGCTGCCACGCTCAGCAGGGTAGGTAAAGAGAGGAATTACATCAGAGAGGAGGCAGAGATAACAGGGAGGAAATAGGGGCTGACCAGTTTCTGAAAAGCCTTGCTAGCCTAAGAAGGCACATTGGCTCAGCAGAAGAGTTCCTACCTAGTATATACAAGGTCTCTGGTTTGATACCTGGCTTCTGTCTGAGAAGCAATACAAGCTTATCAAGTACCTAGTGAAACTTCATGACAGGGAATATACTGACATCCTCTTTGTATCAGCTTTTATTGGATCTCTTATTTAAAAAAAAAAAAAAGTTTCCATTTTTACTTTCCTTATTTCACTCACTAAAACCTGGCTTAAAACTTGAAGAGGACAGGCTGCAGGGTGATTGATTGTTGAATCACAACAGCCTGAGGAGATCACTAGGGTTTCAATAGAAAAGGTTGTTTTTCTGTGTTTATATTGCTTTTTTTTTTTCTCAAAGACTTATTTATTTATTTATTTATCCCCCTCTTGCTACTTGTGCTTGCTGTGTCCATTCGCTATGTGTTTTCTCCGTGTCTGCTTATCTCCCCCTTGCCGTGAGGTCCTGCTGCATCAGCCCACCACGCTGTGCGGGCCGGCCTGCCCTCACAAGGAGGCCCCGGGAAGTGAACCCGGGGCCTCCCATATGGTAAATGGGAGCTCTATCCATTGAGCCACACCTGCTTCCCTGTTTATCTTGCTTTTTGACCCTTTTCCTGCCTTCTTCCTCTTTTTTAAAAAAAACAAGCAAACAAAAAACAAACAAGTAGCTGCTGTCTTGATTTCTTGTTAATGTATCCCCCCTTCCATTGTTTCTCTCTTTATCTGTTAGTCTTTTCTTCCTTTCTTTTGTTTCCAAATTTTCTCTACCTATGCTGTATCTTTTTCCTCCTTCATCCTTATATCTTCTGTTTTCTGTTGTTGTTCTTTCATTCCACCTCTTTGGGCTTGGTCTTCAATTTTTCTTGTACTCATTTCTTTCTTTCTCCTACTTTCTCCATGTTTTTTTTTTTTCTCTCCTTTTTAAATTCTTTTTCTTTCTTGCCTATCTCTTCCACTTTTTATTTTCCCCTCTTCTCATCATTCTGGACTTTTAATTAATTCTATATTTTACTCCATTCTGTTTCAGGTTTCATTGTTTTTATTCCACTTTTCTAATCATATTCTTCTGTATTTCTTATTCAGGTTAATTTTTCAATTACTTATGTCTTATATGGTCTCTGTCCTACCTCTTACTATTATCAATACTATTACTCATTCTCCTACAGTCATGGCAGATAGCTCTGGAGTTTGGTGCTTTGCCTGTGGGCCCTAGTTTGGAGTTTGTGCTCCT
>JAQZBX010103180.1:0-11080 GCA_029593785.1 Cabassous unicinctus | reverse complement strand
ATTATTACTTTGTGCTCCAACTACACTCTTTCCTAACTGGTACACACATTGTACAAATAATAGAAAAATATGGAATATTCTATAATTCACAAATACAAAAATTAGATTAATCAGAATATGAATTGCATTTGAAAATATTACATATTATTGAGTTCAAAATCTTTGGATTTTATGTTTCCATTTCTCTACCTAGAACTATATCCAAAACTCCCTGATCAATTTCCAAATATTATTTTTTTCTTTTTTAAGATCAGCTTCACATGTACGGAGGCTATGATTTAAATAAACATTAGAATTTGACTGACTGGATTATGTGATTTTCTGAATGATAGTAAAATAATACCTTTTATTCACAGTAAAATATATGTGTCCTTTAAAACTGGGTAAATGCCTGTATAATATCGAGCATTGAAAGGACAAATCTTCACCATTGTGTCATAGTTCAGCTACCTTGTTTTTGACCTGTGCTTGGACAGGCAAAGCACATAACTTCAGGTACTTGAGAAATTAGACAGTTGGTCCCAAGAGTACTGCTGGTAACTCTGATGTGCTAATTTATCCCTTCCTCCTTTGACTGGTGCATTTGACATCCTCAATGCTGAGCTTCCGTCTCCTGACACCTGGTCACTGCAATATGCCATTTATGGATGTGCTTATCACAAGTTATTTCTCTCATGCCAAGGAGAAATATATATATGTACATATATATATGTGTGTGTATATATATAACTTTTTTAAAACTTTATTTTGTATATTTAATAATTGAAAATGTAAAAAGTTAAAAACTAAAAAGTAAACACAGATGAATCAATACGTAAATTTCTCAATTAAATGTACCAGATACATATAAACTATTTTTTTAATCAAACAATATGTTACACAGTATATTTGGATCATAGTAATGCAATCATACACTATTTGTCTTTTGTGTCTTGCTTGCTTTGCTCAACATAATGTCCTGCAGGTTCATCCATGTTGTCATATGCTATTTTTTTTTAATATTTTAAAAGATACTTAGATTACATAAATGTTACACAAAATTTACAGGGATTCCCATGTTCCTCACCTCCCACACCACCCACAACCTCCCACATCAACATCTTTCATTAGTGTGGCACATCACCTGCAATGGATATACACATCCTGGGGCTTTGCCACTAAGCATGGACCATAGTTCACTTTGTAGACCACACTCTCTCCCACACAGTTCTGCATATTATATGCTGATGTAAAATGGCCTATATCTGTCATTGTAATGTCACTCAGGATAATTCCCAAGTACTGAAAAAGCCCCTGTATTACAACTGCTTTTCTCTCTCCCTGCCCGAAAGTGTCGAGTGACCACTGGCTCCACATCAATGTTATAATTTCTTCCATTGCTTGAATCACAGTATGTCTATAACAGAATACCAGTAAGTCCACTCTAGTCCATAGTTCTTCTCCCAATCCTGAGGAGTCTGGGATGGTGATGTTCTTTCCACCTCCAAGTGAGAGAGGGGTTATATTCCAAGGATAAGACGGATGGAATTATCCTGCCGACAGCTGGAGATTCTCTCCATTCCCTGGGATGGCCGTTGTCCATCATCATCTCCCCTGCCAGGTGCCCTGGGTGAGTCCATTGAGCTGTAGAGTAGGAGTTGCAGGTCCACTGAGATCCCGGGCCCAGCTGGTACATGGACAGCCCAAAGGCTCCAGTCTCTGGAAGTACACCTACAATCTCCAGCACCACATAGAAGTTTGAATAGAAATGACAGATGAACCATGTGCAGGGAAGACATATTTGAGTAACTCTGTCACTCTCAGGAGAACAGATTCCAGAGTAGGGCTCACTGATAAAGCACCAAACTCCTGAGCTATCCGTCCTGATATAGGACCTGGGTGTCCACAGAGCCCTCAGGAGCCCCTCTATTTCGGGTGATATCCACTTTGGTGTTCTTTGAGATCCTACTGAGGTGTGTGTAAGCATTACCTCTGGGATGACCTCCCGACTCACTTTGAAGTCCCTTAGCCATATGAACTCATTTGTCTTTACCTTTTATTGTAAATCAGAATTGAAGACACAGTTATCTCAGAAAGACTTGTGGAAAGTCTTACTGTCTGATGGCTTGGAACGCTGCTTCTTGCATGCTAAACCAACAAGGTTTATGAGAGACCTGTATGAACAAAACTGCTGTCAGCTGGGATGAAAAAGAACATGGAAAGGAGACATTGAAGAAGAATGTCAGCTTTAAGGAGAAAACCATGGACGCTGAGATCTGGAATTAAGACATCACCTTGGGCCAAGAGAGAAACCCCACCTATGTGTACAGAGAAGGTGAGTTTACCCCAGGAGTTGAAGAGGGTGGATGTTCCTATCCAAAGTTCAGGAAGAGTTTTGCTACCCCAGGGTACAGGGAGGGTGGAGCACATTCCTCAAAGATTAGGGCAGGTAAGGTCAGGACCCCATAGGTCTGAGAGCGGTGCTCCTGTCCCCCATGGATAAGAGAAGGCCAGGTGGTCAACCCATTGTTCTGAGAGGGTTGAGTCTGTATGCCAAAGTTTAGGTGGAATGTTGTCTTCACCGCAGTGTACAAGGGGGCTAAGACTGTAAGCCAAAGATTGGGTAAGGTGTGGCAATCAACCCAATACTCTTGGAGGGTGAGGCCTAGAGCTTGGTTGACACCCAGATGCTTGATGAGGGTGGAACCAAGAAAGTGGCCTTTGGACAAGCCTGTGAAAGGGTGGGTTCCCATGTGGCCCCAAGGAGAAGAAATCATCGTCTTAAGAATGACTCAGACCTTGAAATTAAATGGAGGATGCCCTGGTGGTTTACTGAAATGTAGAGGACCCATGACTCAGGTTTAGCCTCCCAATTTCTCCTATGGTAATGAAAATGTTTATCCTTTGTCTTTCTATTTGTGTATTGAATGCATTTAAATGGTTTTGTAAGTTTCAGCGGTCTACAGCAGACAGGATTTTGCCCTAAGACAAACTGTATTCCTTTAAACTGATTATGATATGATTTTTTACTTGCATTGTTACTGGTTTAAGGTTTTTTGAATATTGTAATGTATTTTTGGAATTCAGAGGGTGGAGTGTAGCAGTTTGTCAGTTTGATGTAATTATGAATTCCAAAAATAGGTATTCGATCATGCTTGTAAACTGGTCTGTTAATCTGGACATGATTAAGTTATGATTAGGGTGTTGACTGGGCCAGTCAGTAGGGCATTGAGCCCCACCCCTTCGGGGGTGGGTGGGGGAATCAAAAATAAAAAGCACAGAAAAGGACAGAGGGTATAGTTTTGAGAAGCAGTTTTAATGTTGGAGTTCTGGTGAGGAAGGAGAGAAGGCCCTGGGATAGAGATAAGCCATTCTTCTGAGAGTTCACAGCTGGCCTTGTGGAGAGAAGCAAAGCCTAGAGAGCCTCATAGTCTACAGCAGACCTTGTGGAGGAAATAGAGGAGCTAATCCCAGAGAGAAATGCAGCCCTGGGAAGAAAGGAATCCAAGAAGCCTGAACCCTGGCAAACCTTAGCAGCTGTCTTGCTCCAACATGTGGCAATGGACTTTGGTGAGGGAAGAAAGTTACGATTTTTGGCCTTGTAATTGTGGAATTCTACCCCCAAATAAATGCCCTTTATAAAGACCAACCAGTTTCTGGTATTTTGCATCAGCATCCCTTTGGCTGACTAATACAGCAGCTCTCACAGTACACCAGAGACTATAGCTTGAGAGAATCCGTAAGAATAAAATGAATGTGAGAAAACATAATTTCAGATGCAAAACTTTATTAATCATCAGAAAACTGAAAAAGGAGAAAAATCCTGATAATATAATGAATGTGGAAAGTCATCTGTAGTGTCAAAACTTAGGAAACTGACAAAGTAAATTTTGGCTCAAAGAATGGGCTCCTGAGGGTTCTGGAGACATCCAGACACTATATGCAGGCAGACAGCTCAAGAGTTTGGCGCCCTGCCAGTAAACCCTACTTTGGGATTTATGCTTCCCAATGTAACAGAGTTGGACTCAGTTGTGTTTTCCCTACACATGACTCTTCTGCCCCTTCTATTTGAACCTATACTTAGTACTAGAGTTCATAGTTGTATGCCCAAGAGACTTAGATCTTTGGGGTGTCATTGTGCCAGCTGGGCCCTAAATCTCAACAGAGTTGCATTACCTAATCTCCAATTCATTGGACTCACCCAGGACAACTAACAAAGAGTTGATGACAGACAATGATCATCCCAAGGAATTGAGAGAGTCTGCAACTTTAAGAGAGATATTCCCATCCATCTGCCCCATGGAATCTAAACCCCCTCTCAATTAAAGGCAGAGTGGGCATCACAATATGAGAATTCTCAGGATTGGGGAATGAGCGATGGACTAGTATAGACTTACTGTTATCCTACTATAGATTTATTGTGCTCCTAGCAATGGAAAAACTTTTCTCATTGATGTGGAGCCAGTGGCCAGTGGAGATCCAGAGGGAAGGGAGAGGGAAAATCGGTGTCATATGAGGGCATTTTCTGGACTTGGGAATTGTCCTGAATGACATTGAAATGACTGATACAGGCTATTATATATCTTGTCATAACTTACAAAATTGTGTGGGAGAGAGTGTAAACTACAATGTAAACTATAATCCATGCTTAGTGGCATCGTTGCAAAATGTGTTTATCAATTTTAACAAATGTACCACATTAATGAAGGAATGAAGGATGTTGCTAATGTTGGAAAATGTGGGAGGGATAGGGAGCAGGGTATATGGGAACCCCTTATATTTTTTATGTAATATTTATGTAATCTAAGTATCTTTAAAAAATAAAATACTATATCAAAAAAACTATAAAATATTTCAGGGCAAAGTGTAAATTAAAGTGTAAAGTGTAGTCCATGGTTAGTAGAAATGCTGCAATATGTGTTCATCAATTGTAACAATTGTACCATACTAATGAAAGATGTTAATGTAGGAAAGTGTGGGAGGGGGAGCGGTGGGGTATAAGACAATCCCCTATATTTTTGATGTAACTTTTATGTAATATAAAGCTTCTTTAAAAATAATTATTAAAAAAAAAACTCAGGGAACATCATGGGACTCAAAAAGGAGAAAATAGCTATGAATGTAATGAATGTGGAAAAAACCTTCCATCAGGAATCATCCTTCACATATCATGAGGGACCACATACTAAGAAGAATTCCTATGAATATAATGATTATGAGGAAATAATTCAAGACAATACCAACTTCATGAAACATCAATGAAATCACATGTAGTAGAAATCTCTATCAACATGCTGTAGGCTAAGAAAACTTTACCCTCTGGTGATGCTAGTTGAATAGCAGAAATGTCCCATGAGGAAACCCAATGTTATAGGAAATGTTTTACCCAGAAATATTTCATTGAATAGCATATAATTGATACAATGAAACACATGAATATTTTGAAGATGTTACAACACTGATTAAATTTTACATTTCATCCTATATCAGAGAATATGTACTAAGTGGAAATATATCTGTGTTGGATTTATGAATTAAAGATGCCATCTTGGAATATTTTACTGTAACTCCTGTTTTATATTTTTCACCAGAATTTTTATTGACAATATTTGCTTATGGACTTTCTCACTATGGGACAGCAATCACTTTAGAAGGCACAGTATGAATAACTGCTCATATTAAACACACAAATTAAGAATCACTTGTGTGGTTGGATTTATGTGATTAAACCATATAAGAGAAAATATTTTTTGTTAGGTTTGCCTCCTGGAACCCAACATTATAGTAGGCATAAACTATGTTTACTTAATAACAATTGTGAAATGTATACATTTTCTGACACTTAATTCCTGCATGTTTTATAATGTTAAAATACCAATATAGGGCTTAAATAAAATATATCTTGAGCTTAAGTAAAATGAAAAAATAAATCCACTTTCAAAGAAAGAAATAAAACAATAACAGTTGAAAAGCTAGGAAGAAAGAGACAAATTAAATAATATGAAATAACAGCTATGTAATATAATATCCCCTTCAATTCCTGCAAGAAAATAATTATCAACCAGAAATTAATTGTCCATTTTTGTGACCATGTAGAATGGGGGTAAGAAAAACACACATGGAGCTGCCACTGAGGAACTAATTAAAGAAGGCTAAGTAACCATATTGGCTGTAGCTGTGGAAGCTGTTAATACTGTACCCCAATCAGATCCAAAAACAATGAGTTTGAAGAAATCATAAAAGATGAGAAGGGAGGAATGGAGAAAGAAAAAAAAAAAACTAGAAGAACAGCAAAAACTGGGCAATTCTCCTGCAGAAGTTGATGAAGAAGGAAACAATATCAACCCTCATATTCCCCAATAAATTTCTTCAGTGCCATGATATACTGATCCATCAAAAAGCCTACATTAAAGCATCAGAAACCAAAACCAGAGAAATAAAAGCAGTGCATCTCATCTGGAGAATGGTAAAACAGGGGTGTAAAAAAAAATTCCATAACTACAGGTACTTCAAAGGAGCATGTGAAAATTGTGAGGCCATGACACACAAAAAGAAAGAATGCTTAGAAAGACCTAGGTTTGTTAGAGTAAAATTTAGTAGTATTAATATAGTTTCAAATGAACATGTCCAGCCTCAACTGATGTTTGACTAGGATGGGAAGAGAGATATGTGGAATGGCTACAATCCATTAGAAGACATGAAAATTGTAGACAATATGCTAAAGTTGATATGGTAAAAGGAACACTGAATGTGCAAAAACCCCAAGAAGAATTAGCATAAGACAAATTAGTAGAACAGTGTAATTATTCAAAACAGCAGTGGGGAGAAGAGGAACCCAAATCTCAGTTGGAAAAAGACCATAATAATTAATATGAGGATAAAGATGAGTATGCCAAGGTTATTGACATGGCTTTTGACTTTAAGAGATGTATTACTGTCTGGATTCTCGGGTTCTAGAAAATATTTTAAAACATTTGTGGAATTTAGATCCAAATTCTGTTTAATTTGACCCAAAACTAGAGTGATGAGAGAGAAGCCCTATGCTATACAAGGAAGAATTCAGATGAAGTTAGTTATGTGGGAGATAACTTTCTTTGATACACTAAAGACACCAATTCAGTGGTTCACACTCAGTTGCTTGCTTGGGAAGACTATGAGGGGATTTGAAGTACATCGGCAATTAGACCGTACAAAACTGGAGCTGTTGTATAAGTCATTCAAAGTGGGAAAAGATTTCAAGGAACAGCAGAAATAAAGCATCCTGGAAAATTACAGTAGCCAAGAACACCTGGATGCCCCTCCAATGGAATTACTTTTAGCTCAAACAGAATACTATGTGGAGTACTCAAGAAAAGGATAGGAGAAGACTGTTGCCTGTTCTAAGTATGAGGAGAATGTGAAGATCAACAATAACATGTATTTATGGGGGTCTTTCTGGAAAGAAGGCCAATGGGAATTCAAATATTCCTATTGTACTGGAGAAACTGGGAAGGAGAATGCTAATGCAGAGGGATGCATTGTAAATAATATAACTGGAGAAAAGTCCTTGAAGAAACATGAAATCCTCATGGAGATGCATCAGGCAAAGCTAAAAGAGGAGAAAAAAGAAATAGAAGAAGCAGAAGAGAAAGAGGAAGAGGAGGAGGAGGAGGAAAAGGAAGAAGAAGAAGAAGAAGAAGAAGACGAAGAAGAAGAAGTTCTACCTACTACTACTACTAAAAGTAGGAGTAGCGTAGAATTAGCAGTTCAGA
Source organism: Cabassous unicinctus (assembly GCA_029593785.1). NCBI lineage: Eukaryota > Metazoa > Chordata > Mammalia > Cingulata > Chlamyphoridae > Cabassous > Cabassous unicinctus. Next base: position 3,350 of record JAQZBX010103180.1, on the reverse strand, counting down.
AAGTGATGGTGAAGAAAAAAATTGAAAAATGCACCAAATGCAGAGATACCTGCCTTCTTCATGTCAAAGTGATCATGCATATTGATGAAAGGAAGCATAATTATAACAGCATATATGAAACCTGGGAACCAACTGAAGAAAAAATGGAAGCCTATAGAATTAAATGCCAGAGGCCAGAAGACCCCGTGGCCACTTTCCTTGGACAGTAATAACTAGTCATATAAGTTCATCCAAGAAAAACACAACTGATATGTTCCTTTTAATTTCTTGATGATGATCATTGGTGGAAAACTCCTTATCTGTTCTTACTGCCTGACTTAAATAAAATTTGCAGAAGTCTCATAGTAAATTTACTCCATTCCAAACTGAAAAATCAAAACAAAGAGGAAGCACATTAAGTGGGAATTAAGATTTTATTGTATATTAGTGATGTGTGCCTATCAGTTACATCTACTTAGCAATTCATAAGTCTTAAACTTTATTTCCTCAATTTTTGTGGCCATTTATCAAGTATTAGAACAAATTTTTAAGAAAGGTTAGTTACTTTTTCTCAATGAAGGGGCTTCATTTTTTTATATTACAACTAACTCTATAATTTTAGTTATTTTATAATTGTTTGCCTTGCCTTCATAGGTTTTCCTATAAGGTCTGAAGCTAAAAATTTAATTCTACCTTGGACTCTTCTTCCTGGAAAGGAAAACTATATAACATGTGAGTCACTTTTTTTTCATTTGCTAATCTATATAGCAGTAATTTTGTTTTTTTGTTTTTTACTTGTTAATAAAATTTGAACTTTCATACATTTCCTTGTACCTTACATGCAGAACTAAATGGGTTAAACTTTGAATGGAAATAGAACTATTTTTTTCCTTCTTGAGTCAGTATTGAGAGATCAGCACTGACTTTTGCCTTTCTGAGCATGAGTCTTTAGATATAGAAATTTCTTATTAGAGTGGATTTGGTTTGTAATATTATTTGTTGTTTCAACGATGATTGCCTTTATGTAACAATCATGAATATTAAATTAGATTAAAAGACTAGGCAAAAAGAAAAAATAACGTTTCTGTTATAAATATATTGAAAGATTTTCACATCCACAGATTTGCTATAACAGAAAATGAGAAGACTCTAACTTCACTAAAGACAAATATAAACACAAAGGACAGGCATGGGGAAATGCAAAAGAAAAAAAAATTGTGAATATGGAAATTTATGCAAAATGTCTTAAATTGTATTAGTTAATGACTAAAAAAATAATACCTATATTCTATATCTAACTATAACCTCATTTTTCCTAGAAATGATCATGTAAATGACATATGTAATTATAAATAAATTGATGAGAAGATACCTTGTTGTGCTTTTGTGATTAAATTGGTTTATATAGAGAGTAATTGTTAGTACAATTAGAAAATATCAGAAGAAAAAATACATTCAGGCTATTCATTGTCTTCTCTTGTTCCATATGAATCTAAGGGGTGGTTCCCGAATTTTTGGAAAAAAAATAAACAGGTTACTGAAATTTTGATGATTGCATTGAATTTGCAGATAGATTTGAATATTATTGACATATTAACAATATTAACCTTTTCCAGTCATGACATGATATATCTTGCAATTTAATTACTTCTTTGTTGAATTCATTTATTAGCTCTAATAATTTTCTTATGAATTCATTTGGATTTTCTATGTGAAAAATCATATTGTCTGCAAATAGAGATAATTTAGATAGATTTTAATTATTTTTCTTGACTAAGGAATTAAATTGGAAATAAATTCTTAATGACAATAAAACAATTTGACAGATGTCCTAACTTGGTAAAGTTGCTCAAAGCAAATACCATAATATAGATTGACATTTAACAGTGTGAATTGATTAGCTTACAAGCTTACAATTTCAAGGCTGAAAAAAATGTCTTAAACTATACATATTTAGGGAATGCTTTCTCCCCAAAGTCCAGATGCCAGATATCCTGTAATTCTCTGTCACATGGCAAGGCACATGATAGCATCTTCTGATCTGTCCCTTCTCTGCCAGGTTTCAGCTTTTTGCATCCATGGTTTTCTCTCTCTTTGTCTGAATTTTATTATCTTATAAACATCTCCAGTAAGAGGATAAAGACTCAGGCTGAATGAGGTGGGACACTCATTCTTATCTTAACTTAAGATCCTATTCACCAAAAGATCCTACTTGGAATGGGTACATACCCACAAGAATGGTTTAACATTAACAACACACATATTAAGGTGAACTCATTATTAAATATATGGAAAAATGAAAGTAGCTACCTTAGCAAATATACACACAAATATAAAAATAAATTTAGTGAATTTAAATCATTTTCACATTACAGATAAATGCAAATTTTGAAAATAATAAATCACCAATAAAAACCAGCAAATTTCAAGTAATTGATATCATGTAGACATTTTCTGATAAAAATATGAAAACCTAAAATTTAAAATTATAAAATAACTTGTTAAGGACTTGAAAACATTATGATATAATGGTAAATATTTCATATTTGGGGAAGGAAATGACAACTTACTAAGCTTTTAAAGGTGAATATTTTAAAATTAAACAATAGAGATGATAAAATTTAACAAAATAGAAAATAATAGATGGGATAAAACTTAAAATATGGCTGTTGTTAAATGTTAACAATGGAAAGATGTCTCTAACAAAAATAATGAAGCAAATAGAGTTAATAGAGTATAATAACACACACACAGACACACACAAATCAAGAGAAAATGGTTATAAAAGTTCAGAGAGTGTATTTCTCAAAAACTCTTCAGAGTATTTGCTGAAAAATTTTTGCCAAGAAACTGAAAATGAAAGAAAATGATAACAATTTCTAAAATTAAAAAATAAAAAATTGCTCAAGATGAAATGGAAAACAAAAATGAGCCAGTCAATCTTAAAGAAATTGCATAATCAAACTATTCCACTCCAGCAGACATAAGACTAATGTGAGTTTATAACTTGTTCTTAACAAAAATGAAAAGAAAAAAATAACTCCACTATTTGATTTTGGAATGTAATAATGATGAAAACTTTGTCTACCCCAATTTTGCACTTGTGTATGTGTGTGTGTGTGAATATATTTCCCTATTTTTGAGAAAATATATGTGTCTAGCTTTTGATGGTAAATATGAATGTTCCATCTTGAAATAATGTTTTGCGGTTAGGTATTAGTTTTATTTTTATCAGCTATTTAGTTTATTTTTTCTCGGTTGAATTGACATGATGAGTCAGAATTCCATTCAATATAATTCATCATATTAAGGGATTATCTAAGTGAAATCATATATACAAGAAAAATGTGTTCACCAAATTTAACTCATTT
>JAQZBX010103179.1:0-11078 GCA_029593785.1 Cabassous unicinctus | reverse complement strand
AACCTTACTGAGAGTGTTTCCTCACCCTTAAAGAAAGACTTATGATATTTACTCTACAAAACTGTGGGGATAATTATGAGGGAAGTGAATGAAAAGTATTCTATAAAACAATATATATATGGAGATATATATATATATATATATCTCCATTATGGGTTATTGACTTCTGCACTGAGGTACCTACCAAAAAAGATTCTCTTTGTGAAACACTCATATTATGTTCCAAGGGAGGGAGGCAATAAAGAGAGAAGCCAAAATTTATTGAATGTCTATAAGGCAAATGCATATTATGTGAATGAGTCACTTTTTCTGAGAAATTTCTTGATGAATTTTTAAGTAATTCTACACAGACAGCCCACTCATTAATGCTCATACTGAAGTTCCAGGGTTTTGTTTTGATTATTTACTTTCCTAAATAGTGCATTCCACCTTGGTTACTAATAACTGCTTAAATGTTAATTGATGGCAGCTGTGTCTGAGCACGCCAGTGAATTTTAAGATCTTTTCTTGATAGGAATTTCTTGAAATCCTTACTTTGTGAGCAGTGTGTGGGGAAGTACACAGCCAGGTCTCTTAACTAGAGTGATGCAATGTACACCACTTGGTTACTCATTCTGGCTGCTGGTTGGATAGAAATGGAGGAAATCCAGATGTCACAATACTTCATCCTCTTTCCTTTGGTAGCTACTGCTGTTTCCTTTTCTCTCTCAATATGTGTATGTAGTTTATCCCATTAAGGGGGATAAAAAGGAAACCCCATGTTTTCCTGTGGATGACTTTATTAAAGTTATTTTCAGTTATGTAATGTTCTATGTTTTTATTCCTCTTCTTTGGGTCTCAAGTGTTGATAACCCTGAATACCTCATTTTAGGTACAGTTTAGTGTCATTTAGATTGTACCCACCACTACTGAGATAGAGTTAACAACCTGGAGTTGTTGAAGAACATTACAGCTGTAAAGGCATGTGAAGTGGAAGAGAAACTAGTGGCAACCATTTTTAACCTTATATGGTTTTTGTCACAGATATTCTTCTAAAGGGAACAATAGGAATTGGACTGTCTGCTGAACCCATTTTGAGGCAGAGGCCCCACTGCAGGAGTCATTCTCTAGGAAAATGACAGGGATGAGGGGACTGCATTGATCCTCCTCCATGGTCTGAGTGGGATTGCATGGAATGAAGATGTTCTGACTACTAGTACATCTCAAATGAGCAGCATCTTTAATGCCTTTATCCCCCAGGCCGTCACAGAACTGAACTCCTCCCAAGCCTTCAAAGAGATAGAACAGAAACTTACAGGCATTTGTTTTAGCATTTGAAGTTCATAAATACCCCATGCCTGCAGGCACTATTATGATATTTTGGCAATGCTAGATCAAGGAAATAATTTGCCCATATATATGTACTACATATATACACAGACACATCCCATCAAGTGTAATGATGTGCTAGACTTAGATACTCAGGGAATTAGAAAGAGGAATTTGACACTGTTCCTTTCTCCACAATTATAATTTAGTAGATTCTTGCATCATCTGCATAAAAGGATTGTGAGAGTCATGGAGTGGATAATCTCCTAGTGAGAGAGTAATGGGAAAAGAACAGAAGGCAGAGGTCAGAACAGTAGGGGTCAGCCTACAATTAAAATGCAAGGTGAGGGAAAAAGCCACTAGGGAGAGAAAGAAGAATTGGCTGAAATGACAGAAAAGGAAACAAAGTAATGTAGTATCAGAGAGATCCTTGAGGAGGAGAGAGTATAAAGAAGGAGGTAGGCATAACAAAGTACAGGAAGGCTAAAGAGAATCAAAACTGACCTAAGACCATTGCATTTGTCAATTAGGAAGATGCTGGCAAAAGATACCTGGAGCTGAGGTACACATGGTTGAAGGGTGAATTTGGGGTGTGGAAATAGATGTGCTAAGTAGATTCTTTAGAGAAGTTTGGTGTTAAGGGGTAAATACAGAAGAAGTAGGTATGATATGGTAGAGTAAATGGACATGTATGCTGTGCTGGGTAGGTGGTGCATGTGTGGGTGGCACACTTATATTATGGTTATGGCCTGGGAGTGGGAGTGTGGTATGTGTGAGTGGTGGTTGGAAGCTGCATGTACCCCAGAAAAACATGTTCTTAAACCTAATCCATTCCTGCAGATGTGAACCCATTGTAGGGAGTACACTTTGATGACCTTACTTCAGTTATGATGTGGCCCACCTCAATCAGGCTGGGTCTTAAATCTATCACTGGCACCCTTTAAAAGCAGAATGATATTCAGGCATAGAGATAGAAAGCCAGAGGGAACAGCTAGAAGCTGAACACCAGTGAAACACAGGAGAGAAGGGAAAGATCAGGAAACACCACCATATGACTTGCCATATGTCAAACTAAGGACCAAAGATTGCCCCAGAACTCCAGAATTTGGGAAGAAACCTTGGTGTTAATGAAGCCTTGATTTGGACTTTTTCCCAGTCTCAAATCATGAGTGAATAAATTCCCATTGTTTAACCCAACCCATTTCATGATATTTACTTGAGCAGCCTAGGAAATCCAAACAGTGTGACAGAGAAGAAAGTCAGGGAAGGAGGGGTGGGAGGGATGGGGAAGAAAGAGAGAAAATACAATGGATGATGGTGGTGTGATTGATGGAGCCACATCCTGGATGAAGATGACGATATGGATTTTAGTGAGAGGTGTTTAGTGGAAGGTATTTAGAATATAGATTTTGCAGGAGTTATTTAGTGGGAGGTATACTTTGGATATTAGCTTTGGAAGGAAAGTGTTCTTTTCCTTTGATAAAATGATGGAGAAAGGGCAGTAACATTTGGTGAAATGGAAAGGCAGTGAATATATGGATGCCTTGTAGCTCCTAAATTGACAGGTTTGAATCATGCACTAAGCTGTCTTGGCTTGAGGAATACATAGTGTGTTTGAAATGTCAGTGACATGAATTGCAATAGGCAATCAACATGGATAAATGAAAGATTAATGAATAGCTTTATGGATCCAGTTGAATTTACACAGTAAGAATTTTCAGTTGAAGCAGTTCATCACAGCTTTATGATACGGACCAATAGCTGTGTGTATACAGCCAGGAGGATGAGCAAATCTAGACTTCTGGATTTCTATTAAATAAATATTCTGAATACCTACTATATTTTTCAGACACTGTATTAGGCTCTGTTAAATTCTGATTTTTGTATGAGTCATGTCACCTAACATTCATCCTGTCTGATGAATAGGAACCTTGATCTAGAGAATTGAAGCAACTTGATTCAGATTATCCAACTAGTAAGTAACAGATGTGGAATAGTATAGTGGCTAAAAGCTTAGACACTGGAGCCTAATTACCTGAGATCAAATCTGACTCAGTTCTCCTAAGTAACTTTGGGCAAATTATTTAATCTCACTGAGTCTTAGTGTCTATATTTGTCAACTGGAACTAATAATAGTATTTCATTCATTTTAGGTGAAATTAAATGTATTAATACATATAAATCATGAACCACAGTACTTGGCATATTTTGAGTACTTAATATCAGGTACTAATATTTTCAAGCTCATCATCAATTTTCCAAGTTTAAATTTAGTGTTTTTTCATAGTTTGCCATAATTTCCCAAGCTGAGCCCCACAAACTGTAAGTTACCTGAGGCATTATCAGATAAAAAGGGACACTATAGTCACAAAAATTTGAGAAATTAGAAGTCAGTCAAAATTCACCTAACTCCTTTAGTGCAAGACTTCTCCTAATAAGCTAATATATACCAGTGATTTCTAAGTTATAAATATACTATTTATCTAAAACCTACCCTGCAGAACACCTATTAATATTTTTGATAATTATTGTAGAAAAATGTTGTCCTGCACTTTGGCTACTAGACAGAAAATTTCTAAATGACAGTCCCATGCCAGGCACAAGCAAGGCTTGTGGGAAAGTAAAGTCAGAGAAGGACTGATAATCTTCTAAGAATTGTCAGCATTTGTAGGAGAAATGTTTACAATGAAGGCAGAGAGCAGATTTAAGAGATGGCAGAGCAGGAGGAGGTGAGAGGATGGGAAAAGATATAAAACCACAATATCAAGAACTTGGAGGTGGACCCATCCCTCATAATGAAAAGGCCCACTGTATGAGATCTTGTGGGTGTCTTGTAAAAGTCACTGGAGATGAAAAGACCAGGAAGTGTGAGATCTGGATTACATATGATTCAACATATGGATTCTGATGCATGATGGACTCCTCTTGTTTAGTAATAGTGTAAAGACAAAGAGGTAGGGATAAAAAGCTAGAGAACTAGAAAGTATAAGAGCAAGAGGATAGGGAGAGAGAGAGGCTGGCTTGTACAAATATAATTTTTTTTTTTAAATGGCACTTGAATTTTATTGATTATTGCAATCAAGATCTAAAAAACACCTTATTTCTTTTTGGAGCTTTTTTATTTTTACCTTTAAGCCATTTTCTTCTTTGTTTTTGATTCTGGGGCCAATTTTTAAATTGGGGATATGTATTTGACAGCATGTGGTATCAGAATTTAAAGATTGTTTTTGTTGTTGTGGCAACTACAATGTAAACTGGAGATATTGGTAGTTATGTAGAGAGTTTTGGAATATAGGTATTCAAAATAAAATATTCACAATTATCTGGGATAACTTTCACATTTAGATAATAAGGTTGGAGATGAAATTGTAAAGAGTTAGCTTTTTATATGATTTATCTTGACTGTCAGCACAGAAAGGGTGTGAGAAGCCAGAGACACAGGACAACTTTATGTCTTTGTCATCCACAACTGCACTCACTCTAGAAATCTATAGCAATATCAGGGATATTCTGGCTTTGTAGTGTCTTGGTAGCTGTGCCTATTGACCAAAATGGCTATCAACACATTTAATAGGAAAGTAAGTAATTAAGTATGGATACAACCTTCAAAAGGTATAGAATTTAGAAATGGAAGGTATTTACTGAAGTATAACAAAAGTGAAAGTCTGTTAGCTATAATTAGTATTCCCTTCCTTCATTCCAGTAATCCATTTGTCTCAGATACCAACCTCGGTCCAGACACTATACTGGGCACTGGAGGTCCAAAGATGAATGAGACGTAGTTCCTGCTTTTAAGCCACTCAAAATCTAATGGGTACTTAAGCCTGATGAAAATGTTCCTACATTTATTGAATGCTTTCTATGCACCAGGTAATTTTCTAGGTGTGTGAGAGGCTAATGTGAAGGTCATAATTGAGGTATCAAAGGCTAAGGGAGTATAGAGAATGCATACCTAAATTAACCTTGGGAAATGAGTAAACATAACTTTTGAGTTCCAAGAAGGTTATAAGCAAAAACACAGCAACCTCAAAGAGCTGGATATATTTTGGGAACTGCAGGTATTTCTGTGAACCAGGAACAGAGGACTGGATGTGGTGGAAGTGACAGGTGATAAAGCTTATTTTAGTTTTCTGCGTAGCTCAAGCAAATACATGAAATGTGTTAGCTTAAACAACAGTTATTTATTACTTACAGTTTTGAGGCTAAAAGAAAGTCCAAATCAAGACATTATCAAGGTAATGTTTTCTCCCTGAAGACTGTTGCATTCTGGGGCTGGCTCCTGGTGATCCTTGGGTCCTCTGTCACATGGTAAGGGACATGGTAGCATCTCTTGGTCTCTCCCTTCTCTTCCAAATGGGGCTTCATTAATTTTAGGTTCTTACTTCCTGTAGCTTACTCTCCATTTATAAAGGGCTCCAGTAATAGGATTAAGCTACACCTACCTTAACTTAAGTAACCTCATCAAAAAGTCCTTCTTTCAATGGTTCATACCCACAGGAATGAATTAAATTTAAGAACACATTTTTCTAGGGTACATACAGTTTCAAACCACCACAAAACCAAAGTGGTGGGTGGGTAGCTGATATGTATTAGGGACTGGCCATGCCAATAATACCTTTAGAGAAGAAGGGTAAGAATTAAATTTAAAATGAGACAAATGGATGCAGAAAGGCTGAGAGGAAAGGGAAGAGCATAAAGCACTCCTTGTGAAAAAAAACTGGCTGCAAGAAAGGGGTGATTATGTGAGTGTGTAAGTTAACCTGTGTGGGTTGGAGGGCATGGATCAGATACGTAGGAGAGATGGATACATTTAAGGGTCATAGACCAAGAGAGAGATCTTAACAATTGAGAGCAGAAGTTTTACTTCACCAAGTGGGTAACAAGGCATTGTTAAGGCCTTTGGGGGAGATGTGATAGACCTGAAGTTGTATACACACTGGACTACTGTCCCTGAGCACTTGATAAGAGCACAAAGCAGTCTGGCAGGAACCTAACTGGTGCCTAAGGGAGTTGAAGGATCAAATAGAATTCAAGGAATCTGCCTAATTAATTCCTCAGGGCAGCCCCTAATAAACCCCAAGGACTGATGCTATTCCTTAAATAACATTAATATTGGCTTGTGTCAATTGATTAGGGAATTAATAAGCAGTTAAGGTGTCCACTCTTAAAAAAAAATTTGGTCATTTATGATAACTGTGGTGTGCACTATCTGATTTTCAGCACTAAAATGTAAAATATTCAGGATACCATTAGCCTATGAGAGATATTTTCCATCATAAAATTATCATTTGGGAAAAAAATCCACTTCTACAATAATTATTAGCAAAAGTTTTAGCCCAGCCTTGAAAATAATTCTTTCCCTACTGGCCTAAGATGAATAATTATTTATGTAGCCTGAGGCATAAAAATAAACATCTGATATTATGTGGTTATAAAATAGTATAAAAGGACAGGCTGTTTCTCTTCCCCCCCCAAAATAAATATGTGGAACAATTAAATATTGAAACAATATATACATATATGTTTCAATGCTGAGCTAATACTCGACCATTGTTTTAAGCACCAGGCTTATAAGATACATTAGTAAATAATATAATTCATTTTTATGATGTGAAAAAATTTCTTACCCACGGATCTGATTTTGGCTTCTGCTTATGATCTAGCCATTTCCTAGCAGGCAAAGCCCTTGCTCACCAACAGAAAAACTGCATGTTGTTGTCAGCAATACAATGGGCTTTTTGTAATATAGACTGGAAAAAAGTATCATTGGTTAATGGCTTTTTAAAGAGATAATTATGGGAATAGATCTTGTGTAGTGTACTTAGTCACTAACCTTGAGTAACAGGACCTATTATTGTATAAGCATGATTTAATGAAATTAAAGAAATTTCTGCAGTCAGTTCCTATAAGGTGACAAGGGTGGCTGATGGTCTGCTCTGTATATTTACTATAGGAAATGTCAAATGGCTTGCTTTGACAAAAAAAGTATATGTGTGAAAATTCTATGTAGTGGGTAAATAATAATAATCATGCTGAAGTACTTTTAAAAACACTTTTGGGATTTAACATCTTAAAAATTACCAGGACTAAATGAAAGACCTTATGTGTGTTTGTGTGTGTGTGCATGTTCAATTACTAGAAGACTAAATATCCACAATCTCAGGTTCTATATTCGTTATGCCATACATTCATTTATGTAGTTCATTTTGCTATTTCCTGAGCTTTGATTAATACATTAGTAATGCATATTTTTCTTGGGATTGAAAAAATAACACCTGAGGATTTTGTGCCTTTTTATTAAGACTGAATCTCTAGTTCAGACAAATAGGCCCTTTATGGAAGAAAAAAAAAAGGGGGGGGTGTATTAGCTATTTGTACCAGTTACCATGTTAATATGAAGTCATGTGAAAGATGAACATCCATATGTTCCCTCAAAACCTAGAAATTTAAGCCAGTTTAAAAAAACAATGAAAATGTAGCCTGTAATTATTCTACCTGCCTTACTGATACCTCTTTTCCTTCTTTGCCAAGTAGAAGAGAGAATTAAGGATGTGGTAATTCCCTCTGGAAGGAGGGAATGGAAGCGTACATAGAAATTCAATGCCTACGTTAGTTTTGCTAGGTTGCCTCAGTCTCCTTGCCAAAGATAGGATGAAATTAGCAAAAGTTGACTAGATGGCTAAGAAATTCCACCTATTTAATAGTAAAGCATCCATAAATGGGCTGTGCATTATATAATGTGATTAGAGAGGAAACTCAACTGCTTGTTCCTTTTGCTCCCTCCCTCTACTCTGGAGATAAATGTATCTTGTCAGCAGATAGGTAGGTATCTACTTGTGTCTCAGTGGTAAGAGACCAGAGAGATCTGCTTTCAAGTGAGAAAAGAACTCCTAGAATGAGCACTCCAAGCTCACAAGGAGCTGTTGTTTTCTTTCACTGCCATCCACATGTTGGCTGAGTTTTAAAAGCATTTTATAATATTTATGTTTCATGCTCTGTAAGTTAGCATTTTTAACATTTATGAGACATATGAGGTTGTCTGTTCTTTAAATTTCTCAGGGCCTAAGATATAATATTAGAATAAAACATTTGACATTACAAATTATGTGTCTTGCTACACTTGATGGTATGGTACTTGAAAATCGATAAGGAGGCCAAAAGTATTTTAAACATCAACAAAACAGAAAAGTGCGACAAGTCTGAATCTTGATAGGGTTCTTTGAAGGCATTCAACACCCCAGTTAGTTTGAAGCTGGAAAACTCTTTAAGGGACCAGAGAGGTCTCAGTGGCTATTAAAGTACATAGTTTCTGCAATTATCATTTGTGAATTACATCTTCCTGTGAGAAGCAGTTCAGAAGCTCCATTTCTAATTTCATTGAGAATTATGCCAATATGGAGGACTATGTTACATAGGCTACATAAAATAAATGCCTGACTACATAAAATAAATGCCCAATTCTTGGATTGCATAAAGGTAATCGCAGCTAAAATAATTTTATTTTCCACGTTCTTTCCTTTACTGAGTTACCCATATGTAGATGGACTGGGAGACCTTCTTGTCATCTTAGAATATATTAAACACTAAGTCTTCATTATTACCCTTTCTTTCTTACTTTAATTTCTTTTTTCTCTTTCTTTCTTCCAGGTAAGTCCTGCTGCTTTCTAAATCTTGCCAGAACAGCCATCAGAAAAATGGTAAGTCTCTTCTGTAATGTGGCTTCATTTTCCAGGATTCAAAGAGATTATCTTTTTTTTTTTTTTTTTTTTTTTTTTACATTTTCAAGCAGCTTTCAGACATCAACATATTTCTTGGCTTTTGTCCATTAACACTAAAAAACACTGGGCCATGAGTGGACTGACAATTTTCTGTATGATACTTTGATGCATCCTTGCTACTTTGAGGTTTCAGAAAGTCATTCTCAAAACTAACTAGAAAATTGAGAGTCAGATGATATGCTCCATCTTAGGAGACCGCTTAGCTTTTCCCAGGAATTGAACTTTGGCTGCTCAAAGATTATAGATGGTACATGATTGGTTTGGAGTGTCAAAGGAGCTTGCATTTTTGAGCATCAGATTTTAGAATCCAGCAGGTAAATATTATTTCAGTGTGGTTAGATAAATAAATCTTTTCTTAAAATATTTCACAACAAAGCTGGTGAGGGAAATGTGAAAAATAACAATGAAAATGAGAAATAAAGTTCAAAGACCTGTCTGTTTATTACTTCAGAAGGGAGGATATTGTCACCACAGACTTCATCTGCTGGAATTAACTTCATGGTCCATTTAATGAACCACAAATTTAGGTTTGTTTATTGCAGTCCTTCATATTCAGAGATGATGCAAGTTGTGAGGAATTTTTATTCATCTTCCTTAAGATGAAAGTGTGTATAATGAGCTGAAACTATGACTTCTTAATGTTGTCAGCTTTTTTGGTTTTGTGTCCTTGGTTTCACTGCTGTGTATGATTACACTTATAGTAGAATCATAATCTGCACTGTTCCATGAGACCATTTCAAAAGCTTCTCTCATGAGGTTGAGCATTCATTTGATGACATCAAAACAAAATAACAGGGAAATGAAAGGAGATTTAGTTGAGACCACAAGGAGCAGAATAAGAGAAATTTCAATTCTCAATCTTTTTTCCTGGAATTATCTTTTAAAAGAAAAAAAAAGCATTAACATTTAGATCCTAGCTCATGGCATTTCTATTGTATATTGTCACTTCATCAAGTGGCATATATTTTATAATAATTATTTCCAATAACTCACTTAAATACAAATCACCAGATAATATGTACACTTATGTATGCAACTCTTTAAAAGTAACATTGAGTAGAAAAATCAAGACTTAACCTGGAATAATCACTCTGTTATTTAGGTCTCTTTCATCCTTATATAATTGCCTTGTGGTTAAACCAAGATCAAGATCTTCAGTTACCCCAAATATTTCTTCCAATATCATTAAGACCTCTTTCTGTTGCAAGTAACAGAAAATTCAACACAAATTTGTTCAAATAAAAAGGAGATTTATGGGATCATGTAGCTAAAACAATCTAGGGGTAAATCTGGCTTTACGTACAGCTGTATAAAAATGATGGAATAACATCATTAGGACTAAGCTACTGTATTTCAACCTTTCAAATGTGTTACTACTGCGTTGAATTATTGGTTTCTATAAACTCAGTTTCAAATCCCGTGGAAAAAAAGAAAATAAGAGTCATGTTGATGGAAGTCCCATCTAGAGACTCATTGTATCTCATTGGCTCTGAATTCATTCTAATCTTTTCTTTAAGGGGAATAAAATGGACTGATTGACTTCAGTGTATGTTGTGTGCTTTATCCCTAGTATCAGAGAGTAGGTAGAGCCCATCCAAACTCAGGAACACAAAAAACATAGTGAATCTGCAAAAGGCTGGTACTTGAACTAGGTTGAATGAATGCTGAGAAGCCAAGAAATTAATTAAAAAGTTAAGATCATCCTCATAAACTACCACTATTAATAGAATTAAGCTGTTAACAGATTCCTAAGGATGTTATAGGTCTACCTAGAGAGTGGTTACCTCTAGATTCTAGCAGTCCAGTTGGGTGAAATTAGGCATTATTATATTGTCTTTGAACATCATTGTTCTAGATGAAACTAAGGTGCTTAGTCCATTGAGGGCTCTAAATAGCCAAAAACTTGCTGAATGACCATTTATTCCTTTAGATTTAGATTAAAATTTTCATATAATCTCTTAGTTTTTCTTTTTTAAAAATGCAAATTTTTTG
>JAQZBX010103178.1:0-11082 GCA_029593785.1 Cabassous unicinctus | reverse complement strand
GTTCAGTCCACACCATCGATCTGTCCAGATAGATGTCCCAAGCTTCTTACTCCACACACCCACAGCGCAGACACCCGTGCCGCACCCTGTCCACTCTCTGCCTAGATCTGGGAGCTGCTTGCAGTCGCCCTCCTAATCCGACGCCATCTTTTTCCTCTCCTTATTCACTCTTCATGGGAATATAGAACGGTAGAAGTGATGTGGAAACTAGTTATTCCAGAAGAAGTTAGGTATCGATCTGCTATGTGACCCAACAATACCACTAATAGATACATACAAAGAAGATGTAATAGCAAGTACATGAAAAGAAATTTGCACAATGATGTTTTTAACAACATTTGCCAAAAAAACACAATTGCCAAAATATACCAAAAGATGGACACATCATAGGTGTTCATCAAGTGATGGAAAAACTGTGGTATATATACATGATGGAATATTATTCAGCTGTAAGAAGAATTGAAGTCCTGAATTAAATGACAATATGAATGGTGCTTGAGGACATTATGTTGAGTGAAACAAGCCAGGCCCAAGGGCAATATTTTATGATTTTTCTATTATGAACAAAATATAATGAACAAACTCCTGGAATTAATAACTACAATATAAGTCACCAGAGAAAAGTATGTGCTTAGAAAATGGAAAGCTGAGATATGTCTTGGTAGAAAGTTGTAAATGTTTGGAAATGAATAGAAATTGTGAAAGCAAATGGTAGGATTTGTAATTAGTGGTGCTGAAATATGAACATGATAATGGTTTGTGTATTGGTTGTTTTTCTTTTATTTTGGAGTAAAGAAAACACTCTAATATTGATTTAGATGCTGATTGCACATATCTGTGATTCTACAAAATGTCATTGTACACTTTAGATAAATTTCATGGTTTATAAACAAAAAAATAGTGTGGGTAGGGGAAAATATCAAATGTAAGCTATGGACTATAGTTAGTATTAATACTTTGATGATCCTCTTTCATAATTTGTTACAAATGATGCACAATAATGCAAGGTAGTGGTGGTGGGGTGATGTATGTGGGCCCTGCATGAGGGTACCCATGTTTGTTTTACAGTTTCAAAACTTTTACTATAAAAAACATCTATTATCTTATAATAGAATATCACATGACATGGGTTATGATATTACCTTGAAATTTTGTAATGAATTGGTCATTATAACTTCCAAATTGTGTTATAAAATTTGCACTTGAACATTCATAAGTAAAACACTCTTTTCCACCAATTTCAATTAAATTTACAGACTCATAACACAGCATGCAATATCTATGATTTGCCACATTTGCATCATAACTATGGTTAGATTATTCCCCCTGATGGACTCCTATCTCTTCTATGAAATCATTTCATGAACTTTTATGAGTTTTGAGAGATCCAATAAGCTTATGTGTAAAATGCTTCCTATCTAAACATAAGTCATAGGTCTATTATTCATTAAAATGGCAGAGAACTTTGCAGAAAGTCCAGCATTCCATTGAATCAAACAGGTACCATGCAGAACTTAGGATCAGTATGTGCTCCCTCATTCAACCATATACAACTCAGGTGTTCATCAAAAGGTACAGACACTTCAGCAGGACAAACCACAGACCCCGAGACAGCTGTATTCCAAGAAAATCCAACCTGACCATGCAATGGGTATGAGACCTTCTAATCTCAACTTGGGACCTCCAAATACCCATATACATTTTATCTCTTGGATCTTCATCACCTCTTGATCCATTCTGGTCTTTCCAATTTCATTTCACAAGGCCACGAATTTTACTCTATACCCTATAATCTTTTTACCGACTGAACTCCAAAATTAAAGAAACCATACTTCCATTTATAATATTTGAATAAAATTTATCTACAAAATTGGAAATTGGATAATTGGGGCCAAGTTGGTAAGGAGAATTTTAGTTATCTTTTGGAAAAGTTTTCAAAATATGCAAATACATATCAATATTTTAAGAAATTAGAAATTGGGGGGAAGAAATGATTCCTTTATTTCTTCTATTAACTAACCCTTATTTTTGCTACTCTCAACAATGCACAGCCCTGCATTCTAGCACCTGTAACAGTGCATTGATTGACCTCATCCTCTGAAATGCCAGTCTCCCTATTGACTATAAAATTCTGCTTTTACTCATCTCTATCACCAATGTTCCCTGCATACCAAATCCAATTGCAGGCATTAGCATGATTAATGAGTGCTTTGTTTCTCCATTGAGGAAGTTGGATGGATGATAAAAAACCTCTTATCACTTCAGTAAATACAGAGCCTTAATGGAGTCTGGAACAAATCTGTGTAATGTTGGAGAGGAGGTTACTTATTGATAAACTCATAAAATATTCATCAGCATTCAAGAAGCATGGATGAACTGAACAGCAGCTCAAATCCTTGAATATCTCCTAAATGAGCTTATAATATCTATGCCAATAGGACAAACTTGCCCATCTGCTGACAACACATGTGCAATTCCAGGAGAAAGAATTCCCTACTCATCAGTGATTGCATTGTCAATAGTACAGCTGATGACTGTCTCCCTCTGGGTTTTCACTCACAAGCAGATAAGCAGTAGGTGAACATAACTGAGAATGGAGAAAAAAGCTATGAGACTCTGGTATCCTCCTCAGTTTCCAGACCCACCTGTCATGAATCCCAACCCTTCACCTGGAAGTATCCACAGGGCAATCAACAGCCATTCAGTGTGCTGCATGAGGAATAAGATGAGGACCCTCCCTTCCCAGGTTTAAGAATAAGAAGGACTTACCTACTCTGCATGAATAAGAAGTTATGAATCCTTAATTGTATGGATAAGTACATTAAAGTCATTGAGTTTAAAACAGTCATGAGCCCATGGTGTTCAGAGATTTTTAATTTCCTCCTTGATTCTAAAATATTGGCTCACCACCTCCAGAGAAACCACTCAAAGTTCTCAGATATGTGTTTTCCTGGTTTATGGAACATCCATCCCTAACCACTGGACTCTCACTGCCTTCCTGCTTTACCCTATACCTGTTCTTTGGAGGTACACTTGCCCTAAATCATCTTGAATCTTGCACACTGGATGTCAAACTATCATTTTCTCAACTCTGTGTTCTAGATTTCATCCCACTGGACTTGGCTATCACCCTGAATAGTAAAAAATGTAATTCATTATGAGGTTGATCAATTCCAGGATATTTTTTCATTTTAAGAGATCAATGGCTCCCATTATGCAAATCTAGTCCTGAAAATCCTCCATGTCAGAAAATATTAGAAGTACATAAGGTATAATGTCTCACAGTTCCCAGAGATTCGGAGGGCCAAATAATGTAGAATGAATATGGGAGAAAATCAGTTTTCACAATAGGATATTTTAGTAAAGTGGTAGCTGAAATCTTATCCTATATTAATCATCCTCTGCTGTAACTTCCATGCATTTCATAATTTATAAATGTAAAGGGTCATCTATACTGTAAGTTCTCCCCTACCACAGTGTTAATAAGTACATGCATTTCACGGACAAATAATGACATTTTTAGAAACAGAAGTCAGATTTACTTACCCACTTGTATCTGAGCCCAGAAAAACAATGGTTGTCTTAAATGTTTTCTGATATTTACATATTTGGTTATTTAACCTTCACAATAATCTACCTATTAAGGCTATTTATCTCTTTAACAAATTAAATAAACAGAGGTTCAGAAATCTTTAGTAATGTTAAGAATTACATGGATAGAAAAACACATCCAGAGTTTTTCTGCCTGTCTCCCCAGTTCAGATTTCTTAAGGCTTACACCTGTGTTTTTCCTGCAATACTACCTATCATTTTGATAATCAGACAGTCTCTACCCCATTGTCAAAATCACCTCTTCATATACTTTGTTTACACAATTACATCCCCTTTGCAGTTTCTCCTAACATATAGAAAGCTTCATAGAATTCAATTCACTATCCAAACATTGGCTTCTAACTCAGCTGATGTTTATTGTCCAGTATAATCCACATAAATTCATTTCAACAGAATCATACAGAGAACATTTCTCATGTCCTGAGTATTTACCACATCTCTCTCCCATAGGAGGGACTCCAATTACCTTCCTTGTCCTTGACCACATGGACACAGAACCTAAGATATTATTCCAGAATTAAATACAGTATTTATTTGGTAATGCTGCACCCTGTGTGCTGTGGGTAATCAGTCTTAGTGACCACCTCCTTCTCCCACCCCCTCCAGCATTTAGTTTCCTATCTTCTGGGCATAACCACAGTGCAAGACTTGGGACAAAGACCACCACCATCTCAGGGGCTGTGAAATCTAAGAGCTTGGGGCCTGATGTCTCTTTTAGGATATGTCAGTAACAGCATGACTGAGTGTGTAAACTGGTGAACTCCATAAACAGTGGACCTGGAAACAACAATATCACCTTGGCCAATGAGGAAAAATGTGAGTTCTCTTTCCATAGTAAGGAATAAGGCCACTGATCAAGACACCAGAACTCACTGTGAATCATCAGGGCCCAGTCAGATGGAAGTGGCCTCCAAGGACCTAGCAGAGAGGTTGGCAGCCTTCTGGGAAGTTTCTAGGTTAAAACAATTTATGCAAGGAATTGCAGGGATGCTAGAATTCCCCATTCACATGGAGGAGTAAGGCTTATGAAATGAGGTCAGTTGTGGCTTTGGAAACTGCTTCACAAATATTTCCCTGAAATGAATGTACCAGAAAAAGAAATTCTGAGGTCAGAGACCAAGATCCCAGAAGGATTCAAATCTAAGGGAAAAAATGGAGCATGGAACACCTAGAGGGGGATTGCGGATACACAGTACTTCTTGCACATAAGCCATTTGCTAATTATCTTCCTCTGGCTTTTTTCTTTGCACATTGTAAATTTTGATATTTTTACATTCCTCCATTCCCCCTACCCCACTTACTGATGATGCAATTCCAGGGTTCATCTTGAAAGCTATGAGTTCCTAGTTGGTGGTCATAGAAACCTCTGCACTAGGGACAGAACATATTCCATCTTCCTTCAAAGCTGTGAAGAGGAAGCCACTTTTCTAGTTCAAATAATGGTCCTTGTTAATGTGATTTTTACAGACACCAACGTTTTTGTTTTTTTTTTAAATTATTTTTAAACTTTATTTTGTACATTTAATGATTGAAAATATTAACAATGTAAAATATAAACATACCCATGTTTTAGAGGAACTTGCTTTTCCTTGTGAATTTTCTTTCAAATTTAAATTAAAGGATTCTGATGGCCTGTCTTAGCTATGCAATTCACTGGCATATGGTAGATGCTCCATAAGTATCCAGAGGATGAGGGAGAAAAACAGAATACATTTTACTACTCCAGACCTCCCTGGGCCCTCATTGCACCTCAACCTCTAGCTTGAGTGGAAGGTGCTGCCTTATTCTTTGTGGGTCACATATGGGTCTCTTCTTCCCACTAACACTATTCTACTGATGGTCAGGGGCACAGCCTATTCAACACACACACGTAACTGAGCACCCATGACTGAGGTCCCAGGAAGATTTCTGAACAAGTTTCTTACCAAACCTCATAGTCTTGACCACTGTTTGTGGGGTGGCAGGCAGGGATGGGCCAAGAATGACCTAGAAGTGGTGGTAGTGGGGATGGATTCTCCCAAAGGCTGTCCCTGAGATTTCAACCTCCCTTTTCTCTCCATAGTGCCCTGAGCACCACTCACAGCTCTCTTTGACACTTTTGCCCTTACAGGGGGGAGCCCCTAGGATCAGCCTTCTAGTAGAAACCATCAGATGTGTGGGACAAAAGGTTCAGCCTTGCCCTTCCTCCTTCAGAAACCCCCACTCACATTCCCCACTATCAGTAAAGAAGGAGCCCTCCTAAACTTAGCCAAAGTCCATTCCCTTTATCAGTTGATCATTAGGGCCCTGCCTAGTTGTCACCACAAGGATGATTCCATATAAAGTTCTTCTCCCCATATTAGAAATAGAACACTGCACTGACCTCCAGCCCATGAGGAAAAGAGATGAGATGATGGCTCTGAGGCTTCAGATTAACATCTGGGCAGAGGATCACCAATCCAGCATTCTCCTTCCCACCCTGCCAGCCATGAGCAGGCTGTGAACATGAACCAACCAGGTTTCCGACCTCCTAGAAAACCAGCTCCTGTAAAGGTTCTGTCAACATTCATGACCCTTCCAACAGCTGAGTCCTCCCTAACTCAAGCACACTGGTAGTGGGAAGTGCTGTGAGGCTGCCCAGGAAGGAACAGAATATTTTTCCAGCCTTCATTTCATTGCCTTGTGATACCTGTCTTACATTTGATTGTCTCTTGGTAAATTGCCAGATTCTTCCGTGGTGGGCGTTGAACAAATACCATTCCTGCAGCTTTGAAAAAGGCTCTCCCTTCCAGTTTTCCTGAGGTGAGAGACTTGGGATGTTGGGAAACAATATGAAAGCATCTTGTTCTCCCAACATCTCTGCTCAAGTGAGCTATGTTGGGGGCTGTCTATAGAAAGTTGGTGCCTGGTTACCAGGGTTCCAAGTTCTATGGGATTATATCTCCAAGGAGTGAGGGTACCTCTTGGGGTCCCATTACCTGCCCTATTACTATGAATAAAAAATCTAAACCTCATGTCTCTTCAGCTTCCTCTCTCATGTCATCATTTTAACTCTACAGTTATGGAAACACTGTCCTCCCTGCAGTGCCTGGGGAAGACCTGGGAAATTCAGGATCCCAGTATTGAGGAGATAGGGTTGGCTTCAGACATGTCTCCTTTTCCTGCCATATCTGTGAACCTGGACAAGTCATTGTAGCTCTTGGGCCTCCCGAGTCTCCTCACTAAGAACATGAGGATCATTCTAGCTTCCACACCATAGGGACTTCAGCAGATGAATATAGAATAATATCTATAAAATTCATGAGCTAATATGACAGATACTAATACATGAACTTTAATGGTTTAAGAATTACATGAAGGAATAGAAAACAGCATAGATTTCAATTCAAAACAGGGCTGTGTCTTGATGATGTGATCATGGAAAAGTAACTTATCTTCTTGGTTTCATTTCCCAGTCCCCAACACAATGGCTTTGAAATTCAATGAAAAACAGATATCACCATCTGAATCCACTGATTGGCTCTTGTTATTGATGACTAGCCTTATGAGTCTTTGCTCTTGAAATTGAAACTTAGCCTATTGTTATGGGGTGCCTAAGGGTTGCCTCCTGAAAGCCTCCTTGTTGCTCAAATGTGGCCTCTCTCTAAGACAAACTCAGCATATGAATGCATTACCTTGCTCCCAGCATGGGACATGACTCCTGGAATGAGTCTTCTTGGCAACCAGGGATTACTAACAAGTGCCAATGGACAATACAACTGGAAAAAGACCTCAAGTAAAAGGGGGAAAAGGTAAAGACAAATGAATTCATATGGCTAAGAGACTTCAGAGAGTCAGGAGATCATCCCAGAGGTAACACTTACACACATCTCAATAGGATCTCATAGGCTTCCAATGTGGATATCACCCCAAACAGAGGGGCTCCTGAGGACTTTGGAGACACCCTGGTCCTATATCAAGGCAGATAGCCCCAGAGTTTTGTGCCTTATCAGTTGGCCCTACTTTGGAATCCTTGCTCCTGAGAGTGACAGAGTTGGACCCAAATATGTCTTCCCTGCACAAGATCCATCTGTCCCTTTTATTCAAACTCATATGTGGTGCCATAGTTTGTAGGTGTATTTCAAGAGACCAGAGTCCATGTGCCAGCTGGGCCTGGAATCTTGGTGGAGCTGCAACTCTTACTGTACAGCTCAATGGACTCAGCCTGGACACCTGGTGGAGAGATAAGGATGGACAACAGCCATCCCAGGGAATGGAGAGTGTCTGAAGCTGCAGGCAGGATAATCCCTTCCATCTTATCCATGGGATACAAGTCCCTCTCACTTGGAAGTGGAGTGGACATCACCATCTCAGACACCTCAGGATTGGGGGAAGAGCTATGGACTAGAGTGGACTTAATGGTATTCTATGATAGACATATTATGATTCACTCAATGGAAGTAATTACAATGTTAATGTAGAGCTAGTGGCCACTGGATGCTTTGGAGGCAGGGAGAGGGAAAACAGTTTTAATACGGGGGCATTTTCAGGACTTGAGAAATATCTTGAGTGACACTGCAATGACATATATAGGCCATTTTATATCATCATATAATATGCAGAACAGTGTGGGAAAGAGTGTGCTCTACAATGTGAACTATTTTCCATGCTTAGTGGCAAATCCCCAAGATGTGTATATCTGTTGCAGGTGATGTGCCACTTTAATGAAGGATGTTTATGTGGGAGGTTCTGGTAGGAGTGGGAGGTGGGGCACATGGGAATCCTTACAATTTTTGTGTAACATTTATGTAATCTAAGTATCTTTAAAAATTTTAAAAAAATTATTAAAAACAAAACCCTTCAAAGGCTACCTATTATATTATGAGGCACATTTAGTTCCTCCTTTTAGTTTATGTTGTGGAAAGCCTCCAAATAGTTTCCAAGTAGCTCTGTCTCCTGGTATACATGTTCTTGTCTAATCTCTTCCTCTTGTACTTAGTGACTCTCTTATCAAAAGAATATGGTCAACATGATGATATATCATTTCCAAGATTGATAAACAAAACACCTGTGATTTCTGTCTTGCCAAATCTATATTTTGTTATCTCTCGCTATCTATATCTTTATCTATCCACCAATATTCTCTACCTTTCTCATATATATCACTCTGGGGAAACAGGTTATGATGTTCAGAGGCCCATATTGTGAGAAACTGAGAGAGGGACCAGATAGACAGAAAGGAGTTCAAGCCCTCAGTCCAGTCTACCAATAACACCTGATTAACATTGGAAGCAGATCCATCCAAAGTCCAGGCTCAGTTGGGACTACTCCTCAGGCTAGGAGAGATATTGGAGCAAAATCACACAGCTTAACTGTGCCTGAATTCGTTGTTCACAGAAACTGTGCAATAACAAACATTTCTGGTTGTAAGACAATAAATTTAGTGGTAGTGTTGTCACATACTAATAGACAACTGATGTAATCTACCAGGCCCCAGGATCTGTCCCTCCCCTCCTACCTCCTTCCCCACTTTTCCTCCCAAGCTCCCTCCATCTACACTGGCCTCCTTTCCAACCTCCTCTCAGACCAAACTTACTTCAGACTCAGATTCTTCAAACTTGTGCCTTCTCCTGGCACACTGTTCACAGACTTTTGCAGGGCTGGCTCTTGTTTCTCATTCTGGTTGCAACATAAGTTCCACCTCAGTGATTCCTTTCAGGCCCACCCATCTAGGGTCTCCCAGCCCCACCTTGTAGCACTGTTTGGTTTTCATTATGGCACTTTCTCTTCTCTTTCATATGTATATGTTTACTACTTTCTTCTATCTCTATATGCATACTCTGTGCTCCTGGAAAGCAGGGAGTAAATTCATCATTTTCACCACTGCACCCAGGGCCTAACCCAGCACCTGGCACTGGGTGAGTGCTCATGGCATGGTTGCTCTGTGAATACATGATATGATCACTGAGAACTTCTGCCAGACTCAAACTAGCTTAGATTTTGTAAATTAATGCGAAACTCCCAACAAAATAAAAAATCAGTAAAGTCTATCTGACAATAGTAGCTAAGAACAACTACAGAATGGGAAAATATATTGACAATAGTATCACCCAGAAAGTAATGGTATCCAGAAGATTTAGAAAACAAATATCTACCAATGCGTAACCAAATCAAAATGACCAACAAATATAGACAATAAGAATATGACCAAACAATTCACAAATTAGAAATATTATGTGGTAAAAAATTTTATAAACAGCATCATAAACAATGAAAGAAATGCAAATAACCAATACAATTTCACATACATAATATTTCTGAAATCAAACTCTATGCAGTGCAACCACAATATGTAAAAATGGAGACTCTCCTCCATATAAGCAGGGGTGCTCTTTTGTCTACCCACTTGGAGGTCATGATGGTCACTTGGATGACATTTGAAAGTATCCCAAAGCAATGATGGAGTTCTTCCATTCTTCATATTCTCTTCATATCAATAAGCGTATGTCTACCAAAATATCCACAACCCTAAAACTAATGGAAGGGAAATGCTGGAAAGAACACAAATGTCAAGCAAAAGGAGAAGTGATTTTTAAAAAATCCACATATAATACAAATCAGTGGTAAACAGCAGTGAAACTGAATGAAGTAGGCTACAGTATATGTGTACAAATGGAGTCTTTCAAGGAATTATTTGAGTCAAAAGGCAAGCTGCAGAAAAATACAGACAATATATTGACATATGCACACATTTTGTGAAATTTTATAAAATCTATATTGCTAAAACACACACAGGTTGCTACTGAAATTTTGTAAATGATTGGAAATTGCACAAAGACCAAACATGAATGGATCCACTTGATTTGATTAGACTGTCTAATCACAGGAGGTTTGATCACCATAAATGCCTTTATGGGAAGGAGACATACCTCATATACACCTCCTCCCTGATCCTGGAAACTGCATTGCTTCCAGCAGAGTTTGCCCAGCAGCCACCAACCTGAGATCTGCTGGTAGACAGCACTATCACAGGTGGACTTTGATTGGTTTCCACTTTGGACCTCACTTTATCCCTCAGAGAAATAGTATGGTGGGAAAGATATGTAGCAGTGTAGCTTTAGGTGTTAGATTAAGGAATCTTTAATTTATAGTAGGATTTTTGGACATGATGCATAAATTATGTGATTCTAAATGCTAAGTACTATACAAAGGTTCAAATTTCCAAGGAAATTTGGGTGGGAATATAAATGAGCAGTGATGGAAGCCTGGATTGTGCCAATGGCATATAAAGAGTAAATAATTGATTTCTTCATTCTCAGTTCAAATATATTCATATCACATTTATTAGAAACCAGTGAAAAATAGGGTGCTGAGGGAAAGAAGTAATTATAACATTCTGTAACTCCTACTATAGAATTCCCAATCTAATGGTAAAGAATAGAATTACTCAATGTTAATTGATTATTGGTAAATGCCTTCTCTCATGCCAAATGTACCATTTGAATTTTGAAG
>JAQZBX010103177.1:0-11081 GCA_029593785.1 Cabassous unicinctus | reverse complement strand
GCAAAAGTTCCTTTATGACACTGGACAAGCAGAGCAAAGCTCTGAGAAAACTAAATAAGTCCTCAGAAACATAGTAAAAGGTATGACATAAGCACTAAACCTGAACATATGTAAAATGGCATGTCTTTTTTTTTTTTTCCCCGAAAGAATTTAAAATACAGAATAAGGAACAAAAGGAAGGTATTTGCCCACACAGAGGGGCTCCTGAGGCCTCTGGAGACACCCAGGTCCTATATAAGGGGGGAAAGCCCCAGAGATTGATGCCT
This sequence comes from Cabassous unicinctus, assembly GCA_029593785.1. Lineage (NCBI taxonomy): Eukaryota > Metazoa > Chordata > Mammalia > Cingulata > Chlamyphoridae > Cabassous > Cabassous unicinctus. The sequence continues at coordinate 10,815 of JAQZBX010103177.1, read as the reverse complement.
TATCAGTGAGCTCTACTTTGGAATCTGTGCTCCTGAGAGTGACAGAGTTGGACTCAAATAAGTCCTCCCTGCACATGGTCCATCAGTCCCTCCTATTCAAACCTATATGTGATGCTGGAGTTTGTAGGTGTACTTTTAGAGACTGGAGCCTCTGGCCTGCCTTTGTGCCAGCTGTGCCTGGAATCTCGGTGGAGCTGCAACTCCTACTCTACAGCTCAATGGACTCACCTAAGTCACCTGGTGAGGAGACGATGATGGACAACGGCCATCCCAGGGAATGGAGAGAGCCTGCAGCTGCAGGCAGGATAATCCCATCCACCGTATCCATGGGATATAAGCCCCCTCTCACTTGGAGGTGGAGTGGACATCACCATCCCAAACTCCTCAGGATTGGGGGAAGAGCTATAGACTAGAGTGGACTTAATGGTTTCCGTTGTAGACATAATGTGATTCAAGCAATGGAAGAAATTACAACAGTGAGGTGGAGCCAGTGGCCACTGGACTCTTTTGGGGCAGGGAAGGGAAAAGCAGTTGTAATACAGGTGCTTTTTCAGGACTTGGGAATTATCCTGAGTAACATTACAACGACAGATATAGGGCATTTTACATCAGCATATAACATGCAGAACTGTATGGGAGAAGGTGGGGTCTACAATGTGAATTATGGTCCATGCTTGGTGGCAAGGCCCCAGGATGTGTATATCTATTGCAGGTGATGGGCTACATTAATGAAAGATGTTTATGTGGGATGTTATGGGAGGTGTGGGAGGTGGGGAACATGGGAATTCCTGTAATTTTTGTGTGGCATTTATGTAATCTAAGCATCTTATAAAATATATATATATATATATATATATATAAGGAAGGTATTTGCAACACTATGTGCTTGTGCACACTTAAAGCATAATTCATTGACAAAGATTAACGCTCCCTAATTGTATTAGGGCAATTAATATACTTTATTTCCAAAAATAATATAGATTCTAATTCCACATTCTATTTCTACAAAAATTATACTTGCCAATAAATATGGCTCCCTGTTTTCATTGCAGCTAAATAGGAATGTGACATTTATGGGTTATATGAATAAATTAGCTGGGAGATTTTTTAAGTATCAAAAGTACCAAGAGGTCTAACCCATTTACTAGTTAAAAAGTAGAATTTTATACATCTGCTGTATCTGAAAGTTCGTGATTCTCCAATCTCAGAGTATTTAACTCCTACATTTTACAAAGACTTCACTAGCATGTAGAACCTTTAAATTTATAAATCCCTGTATTGAATCTGGCTCAGATAAGAACTGAACCAAAGCATATGATGCCATGCCTCTCCAAAGCCTCATATATCACTGATATTGCCTTCCGCTAATTAAATTCAAAAAGAATTTTTCAACATGAGAGGAACATTTAAACCTTACGTAAATATCTTGCCCTTTTGTTGATACCCAAATGTGCATGTTGCCAATGCCAAGTGATGGTAATTAACCCCTCACTGATGTTTGTGTGAAACAAATTGGTATTTTCAGGATAATTTCCTAGTGAGAAAATGTCCATATAAACAAAATTGCATTATGATCAAATACCCATGTTGGTCATTTCAGGAAAGCCCTGGAAGACCAAAGCAACACGGCACAGATGGCAGTCCCCGATGCTGCCTTTCAGGCAGAGGCCTCCGACAACCCGGGCAGAGTTTGTGTGCTCCACAGAAGGAAGACAGCAAGGATTCCAAGCTCAGATAAAGCCTTTCCAGTTTCTCTCAACATACTCCTGACATTCAATATAATGATTCTGAGACAATAAGGAAGACAGATGATATTTCCCTTTCCCATTAGCTAGCCCCAAAGTATTCTTTTTTTCCCTTTGGAATTTTTCACTGCAGAATCCTTTGTGCACAGATAGGTTTGTGTTCTTATGTTCAAGAATCTGTTGAATAAACCATGAATGTATAAACCGTCTTCATTTTTAGTTGCATAAACTGAGTACTCAATGGAGACATTTTCAGGCTAAGGTAAAGGTCAGTGGGGGGCTAGATCTGTAATGGGGGCTATAAATTTCTGTTTAAATTTGCCACAGGTGATTAAATCCAATTTAAAAAAAACACTAAATTAAATAACAGTGGGAAGAAACATAGAAAGTAGGCAATTGGCTAGGGGTGGGAGAAACGCTATTACTGATTATGAGAGAGTTTACTAAACGCGCCATCATGGAAGGTCTGAGTTTTGATAGGAGATTGGGGAACAGAGACTTTACAGGAAGAAAGAAGAGACTGGGTGGAGATTGTTACTGAAAACACCTCCCTTCCTTCAGGACTTCTCTGGTTTTCTGAAAAAGACTCAGCAACATCTGGCTTTTCTTTGTTCCTCCAATACCATAAAAAATGGAGATATTTTGCAAGTGCTCAGCATCACTGGAAGGAGTATTTGCCTGGAAGTCAGAAGACCAAGTGTTAGCACCAATTCTCCTATTAATTCTATCAGAACACAAACTCCGTGAGTTCAGGGCCTTTGTCTTGCTCACCAACAAGCCCCCCAACACTTGGAATAATGTCTGTCACATAGTAGGTGCTAAATAAATATTAGCTGAATGACTGAGTAAACTAAACTATATGTCATTCCATCACTCCTCTTCTAGCCAAACCTCACCCCAAATGCAGGGCTGGAGTGGGTGGATTGCTTCAGAAGCAATGCTCTATCGCCCCAATAGCCGGGGCCAGCTCAATGGCTTTATAAGTGACAAAGTTCCAGATGCTCCCAAACTACTTACTACCAGAATGAAGAGAAGGCTAGAATACTATTTTAGGCCTCCTTTCTAACTAATCTGGGGTTGTCAGCAAGGTCTCAAGCAGCATCCAGCTCCTCTTTCCTTCCAACCCTAGGAAGGTTTTCCAATTCCATTTCCTTTCATCCATCTGCTCCCTCCCCAGGCCCTATTCTGATATATTCAAGGTTTTGTGGATATTGGACCATATTTCTCTGAGCTCCAATTCTCAACTTCTTTAAGCTCTTGCTTAAGATAAGTCCTGGGCATCTCAGGCCTCTGCAGTTCCCTGGGTGAGTCCTACAGACCAGGAGACTTACTCTTTGAGGGCAGGCTGAGGTCACAGGAGCTAGAATGAGAGTACTATTGACCCAAATTACCAGATAAATTTACTATGCTATTTACTGCTCATATTGTGTGGCCATCTGCTGATAGCAGATAATCATTAGAAGATGATCAAGAAGGGAAAAAATGGTATTTTACATCTTGGGTTGCCCCATCTAATTGAAAGTATTAATTTTTTTTTACCTTCCCACTTAGAATTTAAAGTGTGTATGTGTGTGTGTGTATACGTACAGACATACATACACCTACTTGGGTTTTCTACATATTTGTGGGAAAACATCAAGAATTCACTTCTTTCTTTTGTCAAACATATTAACAGAACTTTTTCCATTAAAGAGTCACATCCATTTTTCAAATATTAAACTGTTAAATTGAGATGTCTTCTCCTTTTTCAGGTTTCATAAACATTTCTTTCAATCAGATTTATTTAATTTAAAAAACAATTGAATTACATGGAAAAGTAAAAATAAATTACTGATGTAAAATATACTAAAAACAAAACTCCTCTCTTTGAAATATTGAGAATATATGTTAAGATTACATCAAACAAATATGCTGAGGAACTTTCTATATACAATTTATAATATATGGTTTAGAAAAGAAATCACTATTATCACCAGATAGACAATTTATCAAACACCTCATAAAAACAGAAAACATTTAAAGGTCACATAAAAATAAAATTTGCTTAAAAATGAAATATTCCATGGACTTCATCAAAATTAAAAACGTTTGTACATCAAAGGACATTATCAAGAAAATGAAAAGACAACCTAAAGAATGGGAGAAAATAGTTGCAAATCATGCATCAATAAAGGTTTAATAATCATATATCTGATAAAAGTTATATAAAGCACTCCTGCAACCAAACAACAAAAACAAGCCAATTAAAAATGGGCAGAGAAGCAGGGGTGGCTCAAGAAGTTGGATGCCCGCCTACCACATAGGAGGTTCCAGGTTTGGTTCCCAGTGCCTCCTAAAGAAGATGAGCAAGACAATGAGCTGACGCAACAGGTTGGCGTGGCAAGCTGATGCAACGAGATGACACAATGAGGAGACACAAGGAGAATACACAACAAGAGACACAATAAGCAGGGAGTGGGGGTGGCTCAAGCCATTAGGCGCCTCCCTCCCACATGGGAGGTCCTGTGTTCAGTTCCCAGTGTCTCCTAAAAAGAAGACAAGCAGACACAGAGAGCACACAATGAACAGACAGAGAGCAGACAGCGAGCACAAACAATGAGGGAGAAATAAATAAAGAAAAATATTTTTTTTTAAATGAGCAAATGCCTTGAATAGATATTTCTCCAAGGAATATTGTCTACAAATAGCCAATAAGCACATGAAAAGATACTCAACATCATTAGGCACTAGGGAAAAGCAAATCAAAACCACAATGAGATACCACTTCATACCCACAAGGATGGAGATTTTTGAAATAGAAAAAAAATATTTGTGAGGATGCAGAGAAATAGTTAACCCTTGTACATTGTTAGGGGGAATGTAAAATGGTACAACTGATATGGAAAACAGACTGGTGGTTCCTCAGAAAGTTAAACATAGAACTACCACATGATCTGGCAGTTCCACATGTACTTACATACCTAAAAGAATTGAAAACAGGAACTCAAACAGATACTTGCACATCAATATTCATAGTAGCCATTATTAGAACATCATTTACAATAGCCAAAAGGTGTAAGCAACCCAAGTGATGGATAAACAAAATGTGGTATAGGCATACAATCTAATATTATGGATAAACAAAATGTGGTCTAGGCATACAATCTAATATTATGCACACATAAAAAGAAACAAAGTTCTGATACATGCTACAACATAGATGAAACTTGAAAACATCATGGTGAGTGAAATAAGCCAGACACAAAAGGATATATAATGTATGATTCAACTTACATGAAATACCTACAATATGAAAATTCATAGAGACAGAAAGTAGATTAGAGGTTACCAGGGTCTGGGGGGAAGGGGAATAGGGAGTTATTGCTTAATTGGCACAGAGTTTCTGTTCTGGGTAATGGGAAAGTTTTAGTAATGGATTGGTAATGTAGTACAACACTGTGAATGTAATTAATGCCACTGAATTGGACACCTGAAAGTGGTAAATACGGGAAATTCTGAGTTGTATATATGTTACCACAATAAGACTTATTTTTTTTAAAAAGAAACATTCCTAGCATTTCCCTTTACATTGTTCAACAAGCTTTGCTCAAGTCATTTTCTCAGGCTGGAACATCTTTGCCCCATCTCTGCCAGATCAGACGAGGCCATCACCCCCATGAAATCTTTGCCACCATAACACATGCAAGACCTTGCACACCCCATTGTTGTCACAGGTCTTGTTGCCAGTAAGAGACCATGAACAACCCAAAGGCAGTTTTATCCTTTTTCAAAATTCCCAGGGAGTGGATGTGGCTTAAGCAGTTGACCACCTGCTTCCCACATGGGAGGTCCTGGGTTCAGTCCCCGGTGCCTCCTAAAGACAAAAAAAAAAAAGCAAACAAACTCAGGGGGTGCCGATGTGGCTCAGTGGTTGAGCACCGGTTTCCCACATACGAGGTCCCAGATTCAAACCCCAGCCATGGTACCTAAAAAAAAAAAAATCCCAGAGTACCTTGCACTCAAAAAGTTCTCAATAGTAAAAGTTTGCTAAATTGGACTGAATTAAAATATGGTGAAGAGATGAAGAGATGGTGGCGGGGGGACTGGGTGGAAAGAAAGGAGGATATGAAGCAAGTGTATGAAGCAATATTGTTCTGGTTCAGGATTTCAGGCCATAAAAACCATTTTTCCACCATGTAGCTATTCCCAGCACTTAGAAGTCGATAAACACATAAATATATATGGGTATGGAAGGGTATAATTTGCCAAAAATAATTTGTTCAGTATTTTCACAAAGCAGATGAGGTCTTAAACTATGCTTGAAAAAAATGAGGATTGGGAAAGCAGATTCGGCCTAAGTAGCCTTACAAGTAACTCTCCCTCCCTGCCCTTCACACGTTCCTCCATCTACCCTGGTCTGTGAACACAGACCAGGACCTGTCAGTCCTGTGGTTCCACGAGTTAAGTTGACACTTTATCTACCTTATCCCTGACTACAGAGCCTACAGTTCTAAACACAGTGGTTTGCACCTGGCAGGGGTTCAGTCAACATTTGCAGATTCGTTGAAAAGGAAAAAAATATAGGTACTAAATGGAATGATTGATTGGTTGACTGACTGATTTGGAACAGAGGTTGGTGGAGAGCAGAAAAGTTCTGATAAAAGAATAGAATGTAGGCAGATTAGAAATCAACAAGTCTTGATCTAAGAATGACTGGGAATCAATGAAGGATGGGAAACTTCTATAATAACTTCTATTATAATAAAAGGAGACATAAGAAAGCATGTCATATATAAATAAAATCAACCTAAGTGGTTAGATTTTTTAATAAAACAGAGATATGAGTTTTCAGGAAGGAAATGGCAACTGTTTTTTCTAATTTGTGTGTATGTGTTTTCATTTATATACATATATTTTAAAGAGGTACTGGGGATTGAACCCAGGACCTCATACATGGAAAGCACTCAGCCACTGAGCTACATCCACTCCCCCCCAATGAGGGTTGTTTTTCTCCTTCGTTTGTTTGTTTGTTAAGGAGGTACCAGGGATCCAATCGGGAACTGGTACATGGGAAGCAGGCGTTCAACCACTTGAGCTATATCTGCTCCCCAAAAGTATATTTTTATATCCTATGGTTTGTCCATTCAGGGGAGGCTAGAACATGCCAAAACACAGAACACCCATTTTCTTGGACGTAAGCACACATAGGAACAAAACCAACAACTTCCTCCCGGAGGAAGACTGCATGTTAGGAACACAGACATACTCTGTGGCTAGGCAAGTTAAAATGAGGGTAAATTATAAAAATGTTAAAGCAAACACTTCTGGCCTGGAGCAATTTTACAGATCACTTAGATGATTATTTTCTTTCCATAATTTCTTCTCTAGTGCTGTGGCTGGTTTCAACTTGACTGCAGCAAACAGAACAACCCATTTTGTCCCTTTAAAAATCTCTCTCACCCTTTAATCTGACTCTCACTCCATTTCTTGTTTAATTCTCCATGACTCTCACAGTTCTATCTATTCAGTGCCACACTCCAAGCACTGGAGGCCTACATCTATGAGACTCCTTATTTCTGTCTCTTTAACATGTCACCCTAGGCAGAGTCCTCTGATGAGAGCAGTTAAAATATGCCTGCTGGGCTACAGACACGGAAAGGAGATGAGAACGCTGCCTGCTTTTCATCAAACCTCAGTTTTTATAATCAAATTAATTAACCCAGAAATTCTGTCAGCTTATCATTTCAAGCAGCTTGCCCGAGTCCTGGGTATCTGGACTAAACTGTCTCCAGGTGCTACCCCACCCAGTTAAGAAAAAGGGTCTCTGTCTGCCCTCAGCTGTGGATACTGAGCTTCTGGTTAACAGAGAATTAGGTGGAAGCAGAGCGGGCATCACCATCCTAAAATCCTCAAGATTGAGGAACGAACAAATATAAGGGGGGAACACAACTATGGACTAGAGTAGATTTATCATTATTCTCGTAATAGAAGAACTTGTAACACTGACATAAAGGCAGTGGTCACCAGAGGTTCTGAGGGGAGGAAGAGGGAAGAACAGGTGTAACATGGGGCATTTGGGGGACACTGGAATTGTTCTGCATGATATCACAATGACAGATACAAGCCATTGTGCGTTTTGTCAAAACCTATAAAATTGTGCAGTGCAAAGTGTAAATCATAATGCAGACCATAGACCACGCTTAGTAGCAATGCTTCAGTACGTGTTCATCATTCTAACAAATGTACCACACTAATAAGAGATGTTGTTAATGGAGGAAAGTGGGGGGGGGCGGTATATGGGAATTCCTTTTATTTTTGATGTAACATTTACATAATCTAAAGCTTCTTTAAAAATAAAGAATAAATAAATTAAAAAAAAAAAAAAAATTAGGGCAAAGCAGGGTTTCTCCACCTCCTCGGCACTACTGACATTTGGGGCCAGAGACTTCTTTGTGGTGAGGGACTGTCTTGTCCATTGCAGGATGTTTAGTAGCATCCCTGGCCTCTACCCACTAGATGCCAGTTGCATCCCCTCAATGTTACAACATAAAATGACTCCAGACATTGCCAAATGTCCCCTGCAGGCAAAACTGCCCCCAAATGAGAACCACTGGAGTAAAGTAAGATTCACTCCCGCTACCCATTGTCATCAGAAACTTCAGTCTGAACACTCTTCCCCACCATGACTCCCCACCTTCCAGGGACATTTATTAGTTCCAGGAGGGCCCGAGAGCAGGCAGCCAAGCAGGAAACAGGTTAAAAAGGATGAGAATTTGCCAAAGAGGAAACCCATCGGCCTCCACTTCAATCCCCAAGCCAAAAGGAGAAACTAAAAAGTACCTGAAATGCCCATCTCCCAGCTATGGAAGAAGCCATCAACCTAGTACTTTATTAGCCAGCCTTCCCCCACACACACACCCACACCTCTTTTTTGCCCATGAGATTTATCCAGGACATGAGAGCAAGGCGACAGTTCTCTGTAGAGGGACGCTGACCTACACCAATGGAACAGAAGCTCTGCATTCTAGTCCAGCTTTGCAACCCTCAGACTAAAGGACTTTGGGTAAGCCATTTAATTTTTCTGGATTTCTTTTTCCTCAGTGGAAGGTAAAAGAGCCAAATCTTTTAGCTCTTCTCTGAGGTTACTTCTAGATCTAAAGTACTACTATTTTAGGGGCCAAGTGCTTGGGGTGGGGAAGGAAAGCAGGAGGGAGGAGACAGACAGAGGCAGAGGAACCAAGAAGACAATGGAATATTCTCAAGTGACTGGTATGCGCACAAGAGAGAATGGGGAATATACATGAGCTGGTTTTTAAGGAAAGTCAGGGAGGCTAAAAGTCACCAATAATCAAATGCAATTTCTAATACATTAGGAAGGAAGAATTACTAAGAGGTAGTGTTGATATTTTTCAGTGCTCCCTACATCTTTACCCATTATAACTTGCTCTTCTGTTCAACCTTGATACCACTCTCCCTCCATCTGGATTCTCTTTCTCATGCATTCTAAAGCCTTATTACTCCTTCTTTCTCCCTATACTTTTCTCAGATCCCTTAATTTCTCTTCATTCTTTATGATTTTTTTCCCTCTGTGGCTCTCTCACTCCTTCTCTCCCTCTCCCTCTTTTCCTCTTTCTCCCTCTCACTGACCTTCTTCACCACAAGAAACAAGTAGGTCACCAGCTACAGCCCTAGATTCTGGCTCTTCGTAATATTCAAATCTACAGAAAGAAAGTAAAGCTGTGTCCTGAGAGACGTAGCTACCACATGTAAGAGCAAGGGGCATGCAAATGCGCAGGCAACAAACATGCTAAGCTCCTGCTTTATACTGTGACTGAAAAACAGGGAGCCATTTCATTGCTTATAAAGGATTCAAGTTACGACCAAGTTGGCCTTGCAAATGACCATTACTAACCAAAGGGGAGGCAGTCCCAGCAAGGGCCAAATGTGAGAATTTGTTTACAAGGCAGTAGTGTCTGAAACAGCCAAGCCACACATAGAGATGAGGTCCCCAAATGTCTTAATTGGGCCTGAAGAACCTCAGTATGTTCTCAGTATGTGCCTGCCTGTGCCGTGTGGACCTATCTTAGCCAAGCTGAACGTGTCTTGGCCAAGTTGACACCACTCCATGACGCAGCAAGCTGGGTGAAGGCCACGGATTCCGTGGTGCAATACGGTATCAGCGTAGAGCCAGGAAAATGACTTTCCAAAGGAGCTCTCTGTGCTGAACCTGCTGCCCATCACTTAGAGACCAGGAAACAGAACGTATCACGGCTCTCCCACACTCAGTTCCAAGCCTCATCTTCCCCTCAATCCTTATCCCACACTGGCTATTTATGAAGAGAACATAGCCCTTAAAGGAGGACTTTCAAATTTACTCTAAATGAGCCAAATCAGCACAAATGGAACACAAACAAAACCTCTAATCAGTCACAATCAAAGAAAAAGAGACTTCCTGGAGAGTAACAGCCAGATGGGAAGTTAATATACTGCAGACCATTAACATTCCACTAACACTCACTGCTTTTTGAACAAGCAAATGGGGCCAGGTCTGGTAGAGGGAGGAAAGAAAAATGCAGGCACACCTGCTTTTTCTTCAAAACACACACACACAGAATGACATGATGTAAAGACAAGCGAAGACTGAAGAAGTTTTAACTAATAAAGTGTTTTTTCTTGGCTGGTCCCCATCCCTACCCAGCTACTCTAGCTTTCCCTTTGGCTTTCTACTATCACGTCCTTTGTTTGTTTGTTTTGTAATAGCTTTATTGAGATATGATTGACACACCATACAATTCACCCATTTAAAGTGTACAATGCAATGATTTTTTAGAATAGTCACAGATATGTGCAAACCTCACCACAGTCAATTTTAGAACATTTTCGTAACTCCAAAAAGAAACCTGTACCCCTTAACTGTCATCCCCCATTCCTCTCATTCCCCCCAGCCCTAGGCAACCACTAACCTACTTTCTGTCTCTATAGTTTTGCCTTTTCTAGACATTTTACGCAATATATGGCTTTTTGTGTTTGGCTTGTTTTATTTACCATAATGTTTTCAAGGTTCATCCATGTTGCAGCATGTATCAGTAGT
>JAQZBX010103176.1:0-11075 GCA_029593785.1 Cabassous unicinctus | reverse complement strand
TTAAAAAAAAAAAAAAAAAGAGAAAAGTATATAAAAAAATACTGAGTCCTGTGTCTACATTCTCAATAAAGAAATCAAAGTGAATAAGTCTTTAGTGCACTTGCAGACACAATTGCAACTCAGATCATTACCCATTTATTTGGTGGTCTCAAATAAAGGAGTGGTATGCAGGGTGAGGAAGTTGGTGTAAAACACTGTTTATGAGCCTTCTAGGAATTTTAGCAATTAGATTTATTCCATACATTTGCTTGTATATACTGTTGGAGTGTATTCTATCTCTGATGATCCTTAAAAATATGAAAAACACACTGGTTTGTCCTCCCCTATCAAGACCTCAATCCTGTTGTATGTAACTATGAATCTTTTCATCCAATGACTCAAGCCAGGGAGACACTGTGGGCACCAGGGGGATAGGGATGGAAGAATTGAATGGATCCAAGAGGGGGTATTTGGTAGTCACTGGAATGGTTCTGCATGATTTCACAGTGATGGACACAGGACATGGCAAACATCATCAAAATCTGTAAAAGTGTATGGTCTAAATTGTAAACCATAGTGTAAACCATTGACCATGTTTAGTAGCTATGTTTCACTATTTGTATATCAGTTATAACAAAGCTACCATCCACAGGTAAAAAAAGGTATTAATATGGGGTGGGGGGAGGAAAGTAGGAGGATGTTGGGTATATGTATTGTGTGTGTGACTTTGCTGTGACCTAAAACTTCTTTGAAAAAGAAAAAGAAAAATACTGAGACACTGGGGTATGAGTGGGGGAAGGTGTCACGGCATAGACAGGACACCAGATATTGTAATAATGAAAAGCAAAATGTCAAAAAAAAATTTTAAGTGCTTTTCATGTTTTTAATATCCCAATCTTAAATTTATTTTATTTTTAGTTTTTTAAAATTTTTATGTATTTCATCTCCTATATTTAAACTTATCATTATTATTTCACTTTGCTATTAATTGTATCAGCTATTGTAATGGCTTCATCTTTGAAGAAGCTTTGGATCACAGAAGGGTTACAATTGGGGCAGGGGAGGATCATTGGTGTGGGGTGTCAGGGATAGGGGATGCATGGGAGGAAATTCACCTGAGCATAGATATAAGGTATAAAAAAATGTTCAAATGTTCAAATATTCATGGGGCATTGTCATGGTGGGTAGAGACTCACACAATAAATGAGAGAATACTGAATTCCCATCCTGGAGAGCTCTGCCACATTCCCTAAGGGAGCAGCAACAGTCCCCAAATACAGGGACAGTGACTGGTGAAGGCGGATGATCCACTGATGGGCCCTTGATATTGATGACTAGCCTTATGAATCTTTGCTCTTGAAATTGAAACTTAGCCTATTGTTATGGGGTGCCTAAGGGTTGCCTTTGGAGATCCTCCTTGTTGCTGAAATGTGACCTATCTCTAAGCCAAACTCAGCATATGAATGCATTACCTTTCCTTCAGTGTGGGACATGACTCCAGGGGATGAGCCTCACTGGCACTGAGGGATTGCTACCAAGCACCAACTAGCAATGCAACTGGAAAAAGACCTCAAATAAAAGGGGGAATAGGTAAAGACAAATGAGTTTATATGGCTAAGAGAAATCAAAGTGAGTAGGAGGTCATCCCAGAGGTAACACTTATGTACATCTCAGCAAGTTCTCAAAGACTGCTAAAGTGGATACTACCCAAAATACTGGGGCTCCTGAAGGATCTGGAGACACCCTGGTCCTATGGTCAGGGCAGATATCTCCAGAGTTTGGTGCCTTTCCAGTGGGCCCTACTTTGGTGTTTGTGCTCCTGAAAGTGACAGCTTTGGACTCAATTATGGCTTTCCTACTCATGGATCATCTGTCCCTTCTATTTAAACCTATACTTGATGCTGGAGTTTGTAGGTGTATGTCCAAGAGACCGGAATATTTGGGCTGTCCATGTGCCAGCTGGGCCCAGACCCTCAGTGGAGTTGAAACACCTGCTCTCTGTTTCATTGGACTCACCCAGGACATCTTACAAGGAGGGGAGGATTGACAACCACCATACCAAGGAAACAAGAGAACCTACAACTGCAAGCAAGAAAGTCCCATCCATAGGCTGTGTGAGATCGAAGCCCCCTCTCAATTAGAGGTGGAGTGTACATCACCATGCCAGAATCTTCAGGATTTGGGAATGAACTATGGACTAGAGTAGACTTACTGGTATTCTACTATAGACATATTGTGATTCCAGCAATGGAAAAATTTACAACATTGATGTGGAGGCAGTGGCCACTGGAGGCTCTGGGGGCACAGACAGGGATAAACTATTGTAATATGTGAGCTTTTTTGGGACTTTGGAATCATCCTGAATGGCATTGCAATGACAGATTTAGGCCATTTCATATTATCCCATAACATGCAGAACTGTGTGGAGAGTGTCGATTACAATATGAACTATGGTCCATGCTCAGTGGCAATGCCCCAGGATGTGTTTGTCATTTACAATGAATGTGCCACACTAATGAAGCAGGTTGTTTATGTGGGAGGATGTGGGAGGATGTAGGAGGTGTGGGGAGTAGGGCATATTGGAATCCCTAGATTTTTGTTTAAAATTTATGTAATAAAAGTATCTTTTAAAAAAATTAGCAATTAAAAACATAAAGCTATTTATGAGATACCACTAAAAAAATTGAATCTATTCCTGTAAATATCTAGTGTTTTGTTGTTTGTGTATTTTGGTTTTGTTTACATATTTGGTATTGAGTTATATATCTCTTTATTGTAGTTTTCCATAGTCAATATCATAATTAAATAATTTGTGCTTACTTGAAAATATTTTCCATACTGTCAAAATATTTTGGAAAATGTTTGGCATGATTTTGAACTAAAAGTAATGTATGGCATTGTAAAGATAAGTCCACACCTTATATATCATTGCCATAACTGGGCCTATACAATTTACAGAATTAAAGGTACTGGATTCTGCCACCCTAGAAAATAGAGTTGATTATTTTTTGAATAGGGATGCCTACTGTTTAAATTGCTCTCCTTGAATTCAATAATATACATGTGTCTGGGATGATTAATAAAGGGATTATAACTGGGATAAAACTGGAATTGAGGAAATGATAAGGATCTAGCCTGAGCCATGTTCTAATATTGGCACCCTTGAAGCATTTCCCTCATGAAAAAGGCATATTCAAATCCCTGCCCTTTAATACAAAATGTGCTTTGGTAGCTATGTTCTCTCCCATAGCTCTGGGAAAAGTGATGAAATGTCATGCCTGATTCATTCAACCTTTCTTCATGTTGAAAAACAAAGAATCAGTACTTACAAAATTTCTAACACTCTTCTGGTTCTACTTTTTTATTTTCTTGATATCATATAATTATGCATTTCACAAAATGAAGTGAGTCATGGCAATAAATGCGATTAGATTTTGCCTGCAGAACACCAGATATTTTTTATACTATGTGATGCATTCTCCCACAAATAAGATATAAAACTTTATAGTCTGAATATGGAAAGTGTTTCATTTTTTCTAATTGTTAAGGGCTGAGCCTAAATTCTGGTGGCAAGAGAATGTATTTGTATTTAGATAGCTCATGAGTGAATTCTTTGAAGAATTTTAAAACTCCTAAATTACCAAATGCTCAGTATTAAAGAAGTTATTTTCATTTAAAAATTCAACTGCTTAATGAAAAAATCAACCTCACTCTCTATTATTATAAGTAGAAGAAAGCAATTAATGAAGATCACAATACTTTTGTCATCTAATACAATTTGTACATATTCCTGCAATGCTTTAAACATATGCTTATAAGTTCAATATTTCAACAATTTAGGAATCCTTCACCTGTGTTTTTAAAATATATTTGCTCCTACTAGCCTCACCTACATGGTTGTTTCCTGAGTAAAATTATCAATGATCAAATTTGTACTCAGCTAACATTACAAAAGGTAGAAGTTACATATTTGAAGTTTTCCATATTTGAATGTGTTTATATTTACATAAAATATAAATATTTATAGTCATGATTAAAATTTATGCCCAAGTTATCTTCTCCAGATAATTAAATATTGAGAGCCATTGAATTCTAATCATTGGGTTCCTGATAAATTTCTAACACTCTCCTGATTCTACTTCTTTTATTTTCATGATACTATATAATTATGGAATTTATGGATTTCTGAACTTCTACACTGATAGTTCTAAGTGAGTGTTATTAATAAATGTTCACAGGATATGGTTCACCATATCAGTCATGACACTTTTTTCCTTATATTTATTATTGTTAAATTTGTAATCACCAATTTAAATATTATATCAGGATTAGGATCATCATTTATTTCCTCCATAATTTCATCATATCTGTTTTTAAATTAGATATTTTGAGAAATTTTCTTCAAGATCTGTTCAAACATGTCAGGTGACTTTTAATGTTTGATTATATATATATGATCACTTACTTTAGTTCTCTTTATTATGCAAATAATTTTTCACATAGCATGACACAGACATGAAATCATCACTTAACTGTTTGAGTATGTTAACAGAAAAGTCTAAAATGTCCAACTGTACCCTTAATTGTCTCAGTATATTTGAGTTCTTTTAAAAATG
Source organism: Cabassous unicinctus (assembly GCA_029593785.1). Lineage (NCBI taxonomy): Eukaryota > Metazoa > Chordata > Mammalia > Cingulata > Chlamyphoridae > Cabassous > Cabassous unicinctus. The sequence continues at coordinate 6,480 of JAQZBX010103176.1, read as the reverse complement.
CTTATTGATGCTCTTTTTCATTCAAAAGCTGGATTTCTGCCAAGGCTTTGTAGTCTTGAGATTTCTGTTTACAATCAGGATTCATATCATTCTTTTTGATAAAGATCTCTACACTTTGGAGGCAATTGGCTGGTGAGTTCTGTTTAATGATATGTAGGAGTGGGATAAGATAGAATTTGGGGTTTTCCTTTATGCTATGTTGCATGCTAATTTTTTTTCAGGCTTCAGTTCATAAATGCTACCCAAAGTTTACTTTCATTATTTTTTCAGTTTATATTTCAATATAGAGGACTCCTTACATAGTTTTAAGCCTGAACATATCTGCCTGCTAAGTGTTCCAATTATTAGCTGAGTGAGGCTAAGGGAATTGACTCTTCTGTAAGCAAAATCTCAATGTACGATGGCTCCATATTTCTGATTTTTAAGATAACCAACAGCCTCTATCACTTATTCTGCTTCCATATATAGAGTTTGATATTGTTTATGAATTCCAAAAATAAATATTTGATTATGTTTGTAAATTGGCCTGTTCCTCTGGGCATATTACATTATATAGGACTCAGAGGTTTCACTTTTACTTGATTAAATAATGATTAAGATTTTGATTGGGCCATGTCAGAAGGATGTTGAGTCCCTGCCCCCGTGGCAGGACTCACAAAGAAACCACACCACAGAGAAGGGAGGTGAGAGTTTTAATGCTGAAACTCCAGGAAGTAAATACACAGAGAAGTAGATATGTGAGGAGAAAGAGAATGCTCCATATGACACAGGCCCCAGGGAAAGAGATGAGCCTTTTGCCTGATAGTTTACAGCTGGTCTTGTGGAGAGAGCAGAGCAGCTGAGCCAGGAGAGAAATGAGCCTGGAGAGAGATGAGACTTATCCCAGCCTACAGCTGACACTGGAAGAAGCTGGGACACTGGAGACTTAAGAGGAAGAGGAATGCTGGACCCTTGATGATATCAACAGCCATCTTGCTCCAACACATGACAGCGGACTATGGTGAGGGAAGTAACTTTTGCTTTATGGCCTGGTAACTGAAAGTTTCTACCCCACATAAATACCCTTTACAAAACCCAATAGATTCCTGGTATTTTGCATTAGCATTCCTTTGGCTGACTGATACAGGTACCGCAGAGTGTGGCCACGCATTTGCAATTACCGAAATGCTGGAATGTTTTTATAAATGGGTGAGGGGTATTCTTTGGAGGAATTGTGAGATACTTGTTGGAAAAAAGCCTAAATTGCTTTGAAGAGACTGTTGATGGGAATATTAATGCTAAAGAGACTTTTTATGATGGCTTAGAAGTAATGATGAAACTATTATTGGAAAATGCAGGAACAGCAAACCATGTTTTAAAGTTGCAGAGATCTTAGCAAGATTGACTCCTGATATTATATGAAAGGCAAAATTTGAAAATGGTGAGCCTGGGCATTTAGCTGAAAAACTTTCCAAAATAAACTTGGAGAATGCAGCTTGGCTTATCCTTGCAGCTTATAGCAAAGTGCTAGATGAGAGAGACAAGCTAAGAACTAAACTGTTGGGTGGAAAGGAAACAGAAACTGATTCTGGAACTTCCAAATCTCTGGAAGTCAAGCTCCCATATGACAGTTCTTCATTTGAGGACTTACCTAAACTTGAAACTTGTAAATCAGGATTGAAGTTGCAGTTACCTAGGAAAGACTTGTGGAAAGTCTTACTCTCTGATGGCTTGGACGCCTGATTCTTGCATGCTAAACCAACAAGTTTTTGACAGTGTTTTATGAACAAAACCACTGTCAGCTTGGACTAAAAGGGACATGGAAAGGAGAAATTGAAGGAGAAACAGCTTTAAGAGGAAAACCATGGAAGCTGAGGTCTGGAATTAAGACATCACCTTGGGCCAAAAGAAGAATACCACCCATATGTACAGAGAAGGTGAGTTTGCCCTGGCAGTTGAAGAGGGTAGATGTTCCCATCCAATATTTTGGGAGAGTTTTGCCACCCCACAATACAGAGAGGGTGGACACATTCCCCAAGGATTAGGGAGGTTAAAGTCACCACCCATAGATCTGAGAAGGTTGGATCTGTTCCCCATGCATTAGAAAGGTGAGGTCACAAACTTGTTGCTCTGAGAGGGTTGGGCCTGTATGCCAAAGTTTAGGGAGGTTGTTCTCTTCACTTTACTGTATTAGGGGGTCAATACTCTAACCCAAAGATTGGGTAAAGTGTGGCAACCACCCCAATGTTCTTGGAGGGTGAGATCTAGAGTTTGGTTGACATCCAGTTGCTTGATGATGGTGGAACAAAGAAAATAACCATTGGGCAAGACAGTGGAAAGGAAGGGTCCTCATGAGGCCCCAGGGAGAAGAAACCATCATCTTAAGAATGACTTTCAGACTTTGAAATTGAACGAGGTATGCCCTGCAGGTTTTCTGAACTATGGAAAACCCATAACTCATGTTTCCCTCCCAATTTCTCCTACTAGTAATGCAAATGTTTATCCTTTGTCTATCCATTTGTTTATTGGAAGCAGATAAATGGTTTTGTAAGTTCCAGAGGTCTACAGCAGACCAGACTTTTGCCCAAGAAAAACTGTATTTTCATAAACTGATTGTGATATGGTTTTGTACTTAGTATTGCTATTGAAATAAGGTTTTTTGAATATTGTAATGTCTTTTTGGAATTCAGAGGGTGGAATGTGGTGTTATGATATTGATGAATTCCCAAAGGAAATATTTTTTATGTTGGAAACAGGTCTGTTCCTCTGGGCATATTAGATTTTACTTGATTCAGAGGTTTCACTTTTACTTGATTTAATAATCATTAAAGCTTTGACAGGGCCATGTCAGTAGGACATTGAGTCCCTGCCCCATTGGTGAGCAGGAACTCACAGAGAAACAGCACCACAGAGAAGGGAGTTGGAAACCAGGAAGTAAATATACAGAGAAGCAGATACATGAGGAAACAGTGAAGGCTCCATTAGACAGAAGCCCTGGGAAGAGAAATGAGCCATTTGCCTGACAATTCACAGCTGACCTTCTGGAAAGAGCAGAGCAGCTGAGCCCAAAGAGAAATGAGCCCCAGGAGGGAGATGAGACTTATCCCAGCCTACAGCTGATATTGGAAGAAGCTGGGACCATGGAGTCTTAAGAGGAAGAGGAAGGCTGGATCCTTGATGTCAGTAGCCATCTTGCACCAACATGTGGTTACAGATATTTGTGAGGGAAGTAACATGCTTTATGGCCTGGTAACTGTAAGCTTCTACCCAACATGAATACCCATTACAAAAGCTAAAAGATTTCTGGTATTTTGTATCAGTATCCTTTTGGCTGACTAATACATATACAATCATCCAAGGCTTCCTCTTCCATTCATTAGACACCAATTTTCATCTGTTGTTTTCCAAAATTTTTAAATATTAGTCTATGAAAATGTCCCATGTCTTCACATCTGATGTTCATAACTTATGTATTTCTTTAATAGTATTTTGATTGTGCCTTAATTAGGATAAGAGATAAATCATTTATCTTAGACTAAAATGCATTGAAGATTTTTAGGAGAGTTGTGAAATAAAAATGATTGAATTTCATCATAAATTTTAAAAATATTTTGAAATCTTGGATACATAGATAGATGGAACATGGTTGGATTTCAGTCATTTGATACTCACAGAAACTCAGGTCGTTCTGCTGAGACCTCTAGAGCATTGATCTTTATTTTACAATTCTCCCTTATATTATCATGTTACAGTCGTGGTTTCAGATTTAGTTGATCTCTGTGCTCCAAGTTAGGAAAATCCTCTTGCATCTTCCTAGAAATTAGGAAATTTAGATTTTTAATTTGTCAGAGCAAGAAGTACAAAATCTCCTTATAAATTAATGATTTAGTAAAACCTATTTCAGAAGTTTTTCTCTAGTTCTATGGTCATTTGTTACACAGTGGGTGCTAAGTCTTCAGTAAGACAAAGAGCTCATCAGGAGTTGCTGCTCATATAATGAGCATTCAAGAAGGTATGGATCATGTTCCTGAAGCATAAGACAATGCACATTTTTTCTACTGTAGGGGAGAAAATAAAACATTAATGCTTGGAAATGAGAAGAGAGGGAGTGAGCCAATTTTTAAAGGATTAACTACAACATTTAGCAGTAACAACATTTCCCTTTGCTCTTATCTTACCACATTTGTGACTTTAAATTCTGCATGAAACCTTAACTGTTAGTCTCAGTGTCCAACAATAACCGTAATTAACATGGGCTTATTTGTGTTGAATATACAAATCATTAATTTTAATAGAGCATGCTTGAAGTAATTTGTATTATTCTTTTTTATATATTTTTAAAGAAGCTTTATATACATAAAGGTTGCATAAAAAATGTAGGGATTCCCATATGCCACCTCTCCTCCTCCCATACTTTCCCACATTAACAGCATCTTTCATTAGTGTGGTCCATTTGTAACAATTGATTAAAACAGAGTGAAGTATTGCTATTATTATAGACCTATTATTCTAGCAATAGATGTTTTATCATTGCTATAAAGGCAGTGGCCACCAGAGGTTCTGAGGAAAGGAAGAAGTAAAAATAGTGGTATCATGAGGGAATTTATGGGACATTGGAATTTTCCTGAATGACATTGCAATGATGGATATAGGCCATTATACATTTTTTCATAACCTATAAAATTGTGTGGGGCAGAGTGTAAACTAAAATGTATTATTCTTAATATATTAGTGATCTACCCTATAAGAAGAAAGTACTCCAGTATCCCTTTGTTAGAAAGTTTGACCATAAAGGAAACTTATATCAAATAAAGATAAAGGAAAAGTGGGGCATTAAAAGATGTATATATATATATACATACACACACACATATAACGTGACTGAGAATTAAAGCTGCACTCAGAATTGAGGGATCAATAAAGTATAACATAACAAGCTGATTGATTGAATACAACACTCTTTTCTAAACAAGTTGTACCAATTAATACCCACATCAGCAATTTCTGTAACTTCTTTTTGCACAGATTCTGTATCAATACTTTATGTTCTTAGATATTTAAAATTTTTAAGTGTATTGAAATATAGAAACACCACATACAGGTACAAACACACATAGCTGATTGTGATTTTAACTATTAATACTTTATTGTTAATCTAGAATTCCTCTTCCATGAATTTAGGTGGCATATTCTTTTGATCATTTGTTAGTTAAAATTCTGTGGTCTTTGATGTATGCTTTGAAGAAGTGATATTTTCAACTCTAAGATAATCAAATACTTCACATTGTGGTTTTTGTTTATTTTTTGTATAAGAAATCCTTATCTATGCTGATATTCTGAAGAAAATATCCTGTTAGTATTTAAAATAATTATGATGTGATTTTCATATTTTGTCTTTTAATTGACCTCATTTTTGTATGGTGAGAGTTAGGAGTGAAATTTTGTTTTATGCAATGTGTTTATTCAACTCTCCAAGCTCCATTTGCTGAAAAGTACGTATGTGTCATATTAAGTATTCCTATATAAGGTTGTCTGTGTCTGTGCCCTTTATACTGTTGCCATAGTCTCTCCTATTTTTTTTTATTTCTGCATCCACAAGACTTAAATTCAGATGAATGTAACATACATTATATTTGGAAATGACAAATTGAAAAAATTACCTTATGACTTGAAACGCTTCAAGGAAAACACATGGAAATGTTTGAGTTTATGATGTAGAAATTTTAAATGGATATTTTTATTAAAATATGTAGACAATTCTTAGGGAACAAGTCTGGACAAAATTCTATGTATTCATTAAATATTGAATAGTATTACTTTATTTGACAGAATTATGATTTTGCAAGGGGAAATCCCAAGGAAAATATGTCTTAGGCTGTGGGTATCGACTGAAGTGGTGAATTAAACTGACAGCTAATTTGTATGATTTTTTTTAAATGGAGGAAATTTACAATTTTGAGATTGTCTAGAACTAAACTGAGCTGAATGGAGAGAAAGCAATGCTGAGCTGTCACGTTCAAAGGTAGCCTATTAAAACAGTCAAAGCCAAAATGGAAGTATACATTGTAGCCTTTAATCATGTACTGTGATAGTAAAACCCAAGAGGGTAAACTGAGGAAAGCTAAATCCAATCAGATCTATCAGTGCAAAAAGTGGGTTGTCTCACTGCTGTGAGAGCCCTGAAGAAAAAGCTTCTGGAATTTTATGGAACTTTGAATTAGGAAAAGGGACAAGTGGTAGTTCTAGGAGTAAGAAGTCAGATTGAAGAAAATGTTCTCAATGTCTACCACTTTGTCCCCAGTAAGATCTCAGCTGAGGCACCTGAGGAAGGCCGTGGTTTTGGGCCACTGATAAAGAGGACTAAGAAGGAGGTCCCTGGGAAAGGAATGTAGATATGTACCAGAGCATGACTGACCAGGGGGTCCTGAGTCCTTGGCTATCACTCCATTCAGAGATTGCAATGCCCTGGCTATGCACAAATTCTGTGAGTGTGTTTGGAGG
>JAQZBX010103175.1:0-11082 GCA_029593785.1 Cabassous unicinctus | reverse complement strand
GGCCCCAGGATGTGTATATCCATTGCGGGTGTTGTACCACACAGATGAGGAATGGTGGTGTGGGATGTTGTTGGAGGTGTGGGCAGTCGGGAACATGGGAATCCCTGTAATTTCTGAGTAATATTTAGGTAATCAAAGCACCTTTAAAAAAAAATATATATATATATATATATATATAAAACAAATAACATTTATGTAAACAAATGCACATATATGCATATGTATTTATATATCATTTTACAAATATTGATATGTATTGTGAAAAATTTGATTTTTACCCACAATAAAAAAAATTAAAAAAAAATAATAGGGTGTATGGAAAAAAATATACCAAATGTACACTATAGACCATAGGTAGTGGTAATAGTTTGGTGGTATTTTCTCATAATTTGTAACAAATGTTCCATAACAATGTAGTGTGCTGGTGGAGGAGTGATGTATGGGAATTCCACACTTGCACGTGATTGTTTTGTAAGTTCACGTCTCTAAATATATATATATATATTTTAAAAATAATAATAATAAAGAATATTGTAACCTGAAAAGAAAAGTCATTCATTTTTTAAAAAAGAATTTTTGGAGGCTTCCTTGGCAAGGAATTCCCAATTGCTGGGAGTCAGCAGGGAACAAGAATGGCAAGCATGTTTGTTCTCAGAAGGTCACAGCTGTCTGGAAAGATCCCTTCATGGCTGCATGAAAATATTGGGGCATGGAAGTGAACACGGTATGGCTTTTATCCTGGGAAATCATAGAGATTAGCAGGTGAAGTGAGATATGTTTGCCCTGAACAAACAGTGATTGAGCTTTGAGCAAAGTGACCCAGGGTGAGGAACATGCCAATCAAACCTGGTGGAGAGACATCATAAGCAGTTCCAAAGTCGAGGTGCATTGTAGTGCTGTGGTGGGTTACTCACCATAATGTACATTTTCCATTACAGTGTATTCATGTAATAAAATATCCATGGCATTCAAAGGAATATATGAATTGAATTTTAAGAAAACATGTAAAATTAGAGGAAGCATTTCACCTTCAGTAAAAGCAAATAAATAAGATTGAATGGAATAAATGTGTTAACTGTTGTCGTCTTGTTGGAGGACTTTAGGGAGGTCAGTTGGTTAACAATATCCAAATCTATTATATTCTTATTGATTTTTCTGCTATTTTTCTATTAAACACAGAAGGAACATTGTTGACAGGTTTAACTTTACTTGCACATTTGAATAATTCTTGAATCACTGTAAGTTGATATCTTTCTATACATTAAAGCACCATTATTTGGTTAATACAAATTTAGTACTGTTATGCAGTTTTGATGAACTGTCATATCAGGAATAGAGAGGTATATCTCATCCTGTTGTCATAGTGGGGAAATATGTAAATAATTCTGGCTCCACATACAGACATACCATCATTGTGGAGTTTCCAAAACTGTGTGGCCATTTGTCTCACTTATGAGATTTAGATGAGATTTGAGAGTTGAGTTGATGGTGTGATTAGTTGATATTTTGGGAATGTTGAGATGAGGTGAATTTATGTGGCAAATGTTGAGGGATTTCATAAAGGTTTCACTGAGGAAGACATTTTTCATATGTGATCTGCTGTGATTTTCAGTTGTCATGGGCCAGCAGCATGCAATGGAATCAGCATGGAGGTTATTTTAATTTTCCAGACACATGCACCAACCCTTCTAGCTCTGCTGATGGGGAAGGGTCAAGATTGTTATGAATGAAATGTCTTACTTTCCGTCATGAAATCTCCTAATGTGGTGAGACAGCAGGTTGGGAATCAGCTCATTTTGACATACAATAAAACACTGTATTAATTTTATGATTGCTGAAACAAATAACCACAATAGAATGCAACACATTTATTCTCCTTTTTCCCACACTCAGAATTCTAAACTAGGTACACTGTCGCAAAAACAAGGGGTCCACCAGGAGTCTAATTCTCTCTGGAGTCTCCAGGGGAATATTATTTTTCTTGTCCTTGCTCACTTCCAGAGATCCATTCCTTGGCTCATGTTCGCTTTCTCCATTTTCACACCCAGCAAGGTAGGTCTTGCTTTAGTTATCAACTTGCCTTTTCTTCTGAAATAGTGTCTTCCCCTGCTCCCTTTTCATAAGGGAAATTGTGATTACATTAAAGGCCCAACTGGATAATTTGGGATAATCTCCCCTATGTGAAGTTCCTTAAATTAATCACATCCTCCAGGTCCCCTTTGACATGTGCATCTCACAAAGCAATTTCAGCTCATCTCAACATTCTCATAATTCTCACCTCATTATAGCATCAACTCAACTCCAAATTCCCATATAAATATTTTCTGAAAAAAAGTTACCAATCAACATCTAAGTCATTTTATCAAGTCTGGGTGATTCTGGGGATGATTTAGCCTGAGATGAAATATCCTTCCATATGTACCCTGCAGAAACTAGAAGGCAAGTGTTCTGTTCCAAAAATACAATTGTGGCCCAGGGGCCATTTCAGTTCAGAGAAGTTGTCAGTCCATGGTGGCACAAATTAATCTCTAAAGACATGAGAATACATACTGATAGGGAAACACCTGTCTTCCCCTTCTCTTTCCTCTCAAAGGAGCACATTCTTTGAGGAGCTTACAACTTTCTTCATCCTAACATCCTGCTCTGAACAAAATGAGAGGACATTGGGCAGCACATGGACAGAGCATGGGGTCCCATAGACTCCTCATTTGGGTCAATATTCAGGCTCACCCCTTGGGACCTGCCTGACTTCAGATTTTTCACTGGCCCCTTTCCAGGTGTTTTCACACTGTTATGTCCATGTGATTATCAACACCTGACCATAAAGGGAACACTATTGGATAATGAATCTCCCAGCAGAATTTGTACAAATTTTTCTGTGATGGTAAATCATCATTTCTAAATGTGAAGAAAGTTGTTTTTCTTATATTTTCCTGCTTCTAGTGCAGATCTGGGCATCTTCTTCATGCATCCATCTTTTCCCTGGAATCTGGAATTTAGAGGAGATCATGAGGGACTTTAACTCTCCCAGCTTCTCTACTACCTTCTGGATTCCCATTGCTCACTTTGTATGTGGTTCTTAAATCATACATCCTTGTGAGAATCAGGTCTATTATGTTTAGCTAATCAAATTAAGACAACTGCCACTGAAAACCACAGGGAAGAAGAACACATTAAAAGGAATGTGCACAGCTATGGACCTAGTTAGTGGTAATAATCTGATGATGTTCTTTCATAGTCTGTAACGAATGCTCCACAAGGTTAGGTTAACATAGAGGGGTGATGCATGGGAATTCTACACATTATATATGATTGTTTTGTAAGCTCACAATTCCATAATAAAAAATAAAGAAAATTACATATAAGACTTTTTAAAATAAAATATAAATAAAAATAAACTAGAGAGAAGGAAACAGAATAGCAGCTACATATGGCAGGGGAAGCATAGAGAGATTGTGAGGTGGTGAGCTTTGTCTGGTTTTTGTTTTCTAGTCTTATTTTTATTATTACTGAAATGAAAATGTTCCACAAATGATTGAAGTGATGAATATATAACTAAGTGATTATACCAAATACCATTGATTATATACTTTGGATGGATTTATGCTTTATTAATATGTATTAATAAAACTAAATTTAAAAAAATTAAAAAATAAAGAAAATTAAAAAGAAATTCAGCTAGTTAAAGGAATGTACACAGTACACATATTAACAACAGTTGTGTAACTATTCTCTGTTTCACAGAGTGTCTGAAAGTCACATCCTCAGACTTTGCAATGTAAGGGTATACTAAGGTCCCTGTTGAAACTCAGTGAGGAGAGGGCTGAATCTTTCAGTCTTTCTGAAAACTCTATGATGACTTCTCACAGATCATAATATAATACTCTTGTGTCTATCATGTTTTTATATTCATGTCTACACATACCTTAATACAATCTAGAGTGACCTACAATACTGCCTTGGAAACCTTTTGCCTAATGTACATCCTGGAGCTCACTCAATGGAAAGGATATCAGGTCCCTTCAGGAATGGAGGACCCTGGTCACTGATACCAGGTCCCTTCTGTCCTGTCTCACTGCCTTTCCTAATTCCTGTCCAGCTGTCATCCTGCAGGGCTGCTATCTCTTAGATGTAGGTCCACCTTAGAGCCACAGGGCTCCCCAGGGGAGTGCATAGGTGCAGCTTTCAGTCAGACCCAGCTTCATGGAACACATGAGGCAAGAGAGTCTCAGCCCTCCTGAGGCAAAGGTCAGCCTATCAGCAAAGAAACAAGGGTTCAGATGCACTATGTCCCACATTTCTTTTTTCTTGTTTCTCTCAGGACAGTTCAGCATCTTCCCCACAGGTGAAAGCTCAGGAAGGACTTCCAGGGTTCCTGACAACAGGCAAGGCTCTGACTCCATGAGACATCTGCCACCAGGGAGAAGTGGGTGGTTTTTCCAAGTCCATCAGGTAAGCTGACCTCTTGGTGTCAGCCTGCTGGGCTTTTGGATCATGTACAGCCACAATAAACCATGTCCATGATGGAGAAAACCAGGTGAGGCTCCTGGATGATGCATCCAGGGCCATGCCAGCTGTCCCCTCTCTGTTCCTTTTCACTGAGGTCATGGGGCTCTATCTGATGCTGGGGAGCTAAGATGGGGTGCCAAAACAATGAATAATCTGGGAGGGGAAGGATATATATATTCACACTCTGGGAAAAGAAAGTGGGGTCTTTTATTTTCAATTCAGACAAAATCATTCTACCATAAAATAATCTATCCAAATGGTAACTAAAAAATCATGCAAATTCAATATTATTATCATAATTGTTACTATATTTTGTGTGGGCATAGCCAGGACAAGGAATTAAATCCTGAGAATTAACTGCAAATTGACAAGAGTGCCAGTTGAAAAAAACAAGTTTTTTTTCATACTTCCAGTCTAATCCAGAAGAACAAAATAAAGAGAATTTCTTTACATTTGTGTGTTTTAAATATCATAAAACATAGAATAGCATTGCAAATGTATTTTCTGTGTTTGAAACTTGGAAAAATAATGGCATTACTTAAAGCAGATGCACTGGAGAATCCCTAAGTATTTAATGCTTTTAAGCAAGAAGTTTAAACCCAATATTATCACAGGAATCTGCAGTTTTGCAAATCTTTCTTGAAACAGAATTTTGCTGTGGGTGGGTCATGAGCATCCCCTGCAGCTCAGCCCTATCATGCTTGGGGAGGTTTGTGTCTGGGCTCACCCTGACTTCCCCTCACTGTGTCTCTTGCACAATAATACATAGCTGTGTCCTCAGCTGTCTTGGAGCTCTGCTGCACAGAGAACTGGTTCTTGGATGTGTCTCTTGAGGTGGAGAGTCAGTTCTTGAGGGATGGGTTGTAGTAAGTGTTACCATTATAGCATATTTCTGACAACCACTGCCACTCTGTCCCTGGGGACTGATGGATCCAACCCCAGCAGTAATTGGTGATGATGGAGAATCCAGGGACAGAGCAGGTGAGGGATAGTGTCTGGGAGGGCTTCATCAGCCCAGGGCCTGACTCCTTCAGGATCAGTTGCGAAAGGACACCTGAGTACAAGGAGAACCACAGTGTGTCCTCTGCTCAGAAGCATCATCCCCATTATCTTCATGTCTAAATTCTGGGACACTCACCTCTGGGAGCTGCCACCAGAAAGACAAAGAACCACAGGGGCTTCATGTTCCTTTTTATGATGCTCAAAACTGTCAGACAATATTTTAATGACCCAGGGTGTTCTTAATTTAAGACCATGTGTGTTGTGCTTTCATAAGTTGGCCTAAGTGGAGATTTGCATGTGGGAGGTACTTTTGTATGTAAAAGTCAAAGGGATGAGAGGAGTTTCCTGTCTCTGGGGCTTCTCTGTGAGGAGGATGCTGTTTGATCCCTAGGAGGACACAGTCCACTTCCTGGGTCCCACTTCACTAAGTACGGGATTTCTTTATCCAGGCCATGAAAACTTGCTGAAGGAGCTCATAAGGGTGGTGGATGCAGCCAAGGAGCAAGGATGTCTTTGGAAATTTTGTCAATGTGCCTCTACTCTAGTGGAAATACATATTTATCAAATACCTAGCACAAATTCACAGCCTGCAATCTGCTCAATAAATTTTCTGATCCATTTATCTCCTCTGTTAGCTGGATTTTATTGGATATTCTAAGGTTTTGAAGTTGAAGCTAAATGTATCTAACCCAATGAATTCAGATAAACTATGTTCAGTCTAATATGTGCCACAATTCAGAATGAGTTTGTTTTACTTAATGTGTGTGACTATTTCATCTTAGGATAGACTTTTATAAAATGTATACTTTGTAATTATTATAGAATTGAAATGGTTCAAGTCAATCTCTCACACAGTTAATTTTTATCACTCCTAGAAAGTTCCTAAACCTGTTTATTCCCTGTACTTAGCTGTGTCTGCAGGGACACCCTGCATCTCAGGACTCTCTCCTTAGGTAAAACTTTAAGGAGCTTAAACAATCCTCTGATTTACAAATAGAGACATTCAGGGGAAGGTCATCAACACACCAACATGTTGCATCAGTTCTATGGACTGAATTTTGTCTCCCAAAAGCAAATGGTCAAGTCCTAACCCTGGTCCTGTGAATGTGGCCTTATTTGGAAGTAGCTTCTTTAAAGGTGCTGTGAGTTAAGATGAGGCCAAACTTGATTATACCGTGCCCTAATCCAACATGATTGTTGTACTTCTAAGAAGAAAAGAATTGGAGACAGACAGGCAGACTCAAAGAGGACACCATGTGATGACTGATTTAGGAATTGAAGGCCCAGGATTTTTGGGTGAAATATCAGAGACTAGGAGAAGGATGGGAAGGGCTTTCTCCCACAGGCATCAGGTTTTTAGGCTGCAGAACTGCAATGATGTATTTATACTGCATTAAGCCATCCAATTTGTGATTCTTTGTTAAAGCAGCCTTAGAAATCCATTCAGGGATCCATTCATGGATCCCAAGAATGCCCAATTCCTGCTTTCTTTGACAATGCCAGTGAATTTTAAATTCAGGGACAATGGTTTCCCTACATGGGGAAATAACATGCAGATCCTTATCAATACAGCAGCACAGAGAATGGTTTGCAGAAGGGCTGAGCTCCAAATGGCTGAAGGTTAGCTCCATGCACAATCATCAGGTCCATAGAAAAATGACCCGAATGCTGCTCTCTTGAGGCCTGTGGCACTGAATCTGAGATCTAGACTGAGATCCTAGAAGTCAATAGTGCAGATAGCCCAGCAAAGCTCCCTTCCCTCCTGCCCTGTGACCCTCAGAATGTGACCTCACCCCTATGGGCTTTAGTCTGATAGGGCATAAACTAGGGATTACAGCAGAAACTTTATTTGTGAATTTTATAGTAGGGACTCAGAAATGTTTCCTGCTATCATCACTGTTATTTGGGTAAGAATGTAGAAACCTATATAAGCCTTCACCTCTGTCCTCTACAATTGCACAAGGGACACCTGCTCTGGTCCTCTTCTTGACATGTCACACCTGTGTGACTGGGGCCAGTCAAAACCCTCTGCCTCAATAACCCAACCTGTAAATTTACTGATTTAATCATGTTGTTTCTAAAGGTCCACATTACCTTATGTTAAAACTTTTAGGAATGTAACCTTGAATGTAGCATATTGCAATCTGTCTATGCAATATTGTCAAGTGGATTACATAAAAAATGACCTCCATGCCTCAATGTAGGCAATACAAAAGTCAACAGAATTAGGATAAGAAAGATTAACAGGACAAATCAGGACCTGTCCATTAAGAGCTGGAAACATGGGCTGACCTGATGTGGAATAGGGGAGGGGAAAGGATGGCATCCACCATGCAGAACCCGGTGTGCCCATGCTTCACCAGGTGGTCACATAGGGCTGTACAGATGCAGAACGGTATGTCTTGGTCTTTGGGGGCTGTTAGACTTGGAGGGACACTGGTGTAAATTCTTCCTAACAAAGAAATAAGTCCCAGAGGTGTGCATATGTTTCTGCATGTGAGTGTTTGTTGCTAGAGACTGCTCACACTTAGGAAATACATATTAGGACAACATGTAGAAATTGGCTTTTGGCACTTGTGGATATTTTTAAGCATTGCTGTGGTTGGACACCAACATGGTTTTTTGTCTATGTTAGTGAGAAGAGACAACTGAAATGACTAATTTGTAATAGAAAAGGTAAACAGTGAGATGTAAATGAGATTCTTTTGGAGGTTACCAAGTGATGAAGATGCTGGATGAAGTAAACACCATGACCAGAGAGAGAAGAACAAAATATGGGTGGAATTCATGCTGAGAAGATGGGAAAGTACCATCTGATTGCTTTTATTTTCACTGTAAAATGTAAAGAATATGAACTAAGAATGTAATGTGAACTTACATAAAGCTGACTTCATATGTTAGAGGATAGTGAGGTGTCATTATTATATCAAGAAAAATGAAGCCTGGCCTGTCAAGAGACATGCAGCAACTCTTAGGTGATCAGTGTGTCTCCACAAATCCTTGGCCCACTGAATTACTAAATGATCCCTGTCCTTCAGCTGCCCCCTCCTAAGGCATCAGGAAGTCTTAGAAATCCCCCTTTTAAGTGTGTCTCTCATTGCCTTCTTCACTTAGGCAAAAACTCCCAAAGGACTAGAATATTATTAGACCCATCAACAGTCATGGCTAAATTCTTACTTTAGACTGTGTTTTGAAAAAGGAGAACTCTGCCCCTGAGAAGAAGCCCTTACCAGTTACCCCCTGCACCTGCCCTGGGGCTGGGCCCTGTGCTTAGTGGGTCCTGGGTGCCCCATGCATCCCAGCCTCTTCCCTGCAGTGAGGTTCCTGTTGGGCTCACAGGGTATTTTCCTTGCAGCTTCTCTGTCCAGTGTCACCTGGCTGTGCCCTTTACTTCAGACTGATCTTTAGAGACACCACATGCAGGTGATACAATCTCTTAACATAGTGAATTCTCCTTAGCAACACAGCATACTCTTCAGGTAGACAAAACACAGGAATCTGTGCAACCACAAGGGGCCCTTCCCCAGAGCCTGCCAGATGCTTTGACACAGTCATGGGCATGGTGAATCTAGAGGCTTTCAGGGGATCTCTCATCTCCCTTGGCCTCCTCCATTTTGATGGTTATAACAGAGAACATATGCACACACAGGACCATGGGGCTCAAAGCCCACACACACATCTACTATACCCACAGCACATCCACACACCAAAAATCACATACACAGACACAGACATATGTCACATATGCATACTCAAACATTTGCTATACCTATATCAGGCACTCACATGCTTACATTAACATGATGCACATTCCTGTGCACACACATTTATTATTCCAATACACCCATTTACACTCACAGGTACATTTAGGGACAGGTGTGTACA
This sequence comes from Cabassous unicinctus, assembly GCA_029593785.1. Taxonomy (NCBI): domain Eukaryota; kingdom Metazoa; phylum Chordata; class Mammalia; order Cingulata; family Chlamyphoridae; genus Cabassous; species Cabassous unicinctus. The sequence goes on along the minus strand of JAQZBX010103175.1, from coordinate 1,686 downwards.
CACATGTTTTAATTCACAGATACACACACCTCCACATGTACACACACATGAGCACACATACACATGCACTCTCTGATTTTTGCAGCAGTAGGCTCCAAATTTGTCATTCATCCCTGTGTCCAGCACATGGATACAGCCCCCCATGCTGACCCTAGTCTTGCTTAGGTGCCTTCCTTTAGCAAATATGCCAAAATCAAACATGAATTATCTGATACTTGGCAAGTGCCTGCATGTTGGGTTTGCCTCTCCCTGCTTTTTCTGGGAGCCCTGCAGATGCCCCATTAGAGGAGCAAGGCCTGCTTGTCAGGGGACAGGAGCACATGGCTGATCCATGCACAGTCAGTGCAGCCAGGGCCCACCCTACATGCATGGGAGGAGCCCCGGGACAAACAGGTCAGCAAATGGATATTCTCAGTGGCCCCCAGAAGACACAGGATCCCTGTGCAAAGCATCCCTCCAAGGAGCAGAAACAAATGCTGGACAAGGAATGGGGAGGCCCAAAACAGTGAGCTTGATTTGCTTTTCTCTTGCTCTTTCCAGAATCTTCTCTTTATCTCTGATATTTGCCATTCTGCATAGTAGGTGTCTTGAGGTATATCTTTTCAGATTTATTCTTTTTGGGGTACATTGTCCTTCTGGAAATTGATATTTTCAAGTTCCTCAAAATTTTAAGTATAACATTGCCTATGACCCAGCATTTATATTGCTTTTCATCCTCCCAAGAGAATTGATATCATATGTCAACCAGAAGAAGTTTTAAACACAAATGTTGAGAGAAGCAGTATTTGTAATAGCCCAAAATTGGAAGCAACACAAATATCCATGAACTGGTGAATGAATAAAAATTTGGAACATATATATAAGATGGAATATTATTGAGTCATTACAAATTAAGTATATATATATATATATATGCAAGTACATGAAAATAAAACCATGAAAATATTATGCTAAGTGAAAAAAGGCATTTGGTAGAGATCACATTTATTATTCTATTTATATAGAATTTCCAGAATAGTCAAACCCATACAAACAGAAAGCATGTAAGTGAGGGGGAATGGAGAAAGTCTACTAATGTGTATGGAGTTTCTTCTGTGGTGCTGTAGATGCTATAAATTTATATTGGGGTGATAGTTACACAACTCTGACCTACACAACAGAATTAAGGGGAAGTCTGGCTCTGAGAAGAGGGTTGGGGAAAAGGTCAGGAACCACTGAAGGATGGTGAGTTTTGGACAAATTTGTTACTAATCACTAACAATTCCCAATCCTGGGACCCAGAGAGATGCCTTCCTGAGCTGAAATCAACCACACAGTTTCATTCTGAGCATAGTCAGGGACATGCACATAGACCAGGACATGTCATGCATGCATTCTTGATTCATGTCCCACTGTGCATCTCCAGACACTAAAATTCTGTAATTTTATTTTCTCTGCCTTTCATGGATATTTAATTTCCATGTGGACAAGCCTTACTTTTCTTTACCCCCTGCCAGTTTCCACAAATGCCTAATTGCTTATCCAGTGATATTAATACCAAGAGATTTTATATAAAATATCCTCTGTATCAGGCACTGTGGTAATGAGGAAATAATCATTAATTAATACTTAAACTCAGACTCACCCTCAAGAGAGGACAAATTTAACAATTACTACGTATTTTGTCTCTACATTTCCCACTTCTGA
>JAQZBX010103174.1:0-11080 GCA_029593785.1 Cabassous unicinctus | reverse complement strand
CCCCACCCCCACCAGGTGAACACTCGCCACACCGGAGACTCTAACCCATCCCAGGTCCACAGGCAAGAGAGAGACAGGAAAGTTAATTATGGGCGTGGGTTATGGGCAACCGTTGGGGAAATCTCGAATGGGACCAAGAGCCCCCATGGCCACCTCAACCCCTTTTCCGTCTTAGAGGAACAGATGGGACTAATAAATTGGGATCGTGTTCTTGAGGAAGGCATGTTGAAGTCGCCGAGCTCTTACAGAATAGGCTGGGAATCCACATGAAGAAGAAAACATCTGCAACTTTCTTGTTAAAGCCCCTTTGTTTAAACAGTCTCTTTGTTCTTTCTTTTAATAAGTTTGTTTCTGTAGACCAGGGTTTCTCAACCTTGGCATTGTCGGCACTTGGGCCAGATACTTCTTGTTGGGGGCGGGGGGTGAGGGGTCTTGTGGATTGTAGGCTTTTCGGCAGCATCCCTGGCCTCTACCCACTAGATGCCAGCAGCAACCCGACAGCTGTGACAACCAAAAACAATCTCCAGGCATTGTCAAACGTCCTCTGGTTCAGAAGCACTGGTATGGACAGATGAAGAAGAAAGGTATGCTTCCAGATCCAAGGAAAAACAAACCATAAGTGGCTTTTGCCATAGGGTCCCTAGTAATGGAAGAGCCAGTCCACCCCCTTGGCTTTTTGGAACAACAGCCAGTCGTCGTTACACTGCGAGGCCGTAGCTTGTGGGCAAAACATCCTTTGTCTCCTTCCCAGTTTCTTACAGTCAGGAGCTCAGCCCAGTACTTAAAAGCTGAAACCACTCAGCGTGAGCGATGAGTGACTGGAGCTCAGAGCCGCACAAATCTCCACCCCTACCCGGCTCACCACATCTTAGGAAGATGGAAAGGTGGGAAATGCCTCTTCTCCCACATCCACTACTCCCAGAATTCCTAGACCTCCTATGTACACTGACTCCCGCCCCATCCCAGAGGAGCCAGCCCACAGCAGCCTTCAGAGGCTCCGGATCTTATTTGTCACTTACTACGACGTGAGCGTGTTTCCATGGCTATCTACACAGCCACCTCACTGCCCTTGCAAGCCACCAGTAATCTCTTGGCTAATGTTTCTTGGGGACTTGTAGGTGTCAGTCCTTTACCTATTGCATTTAGTGACCATTGAATGGATGCACCTTCATTTATTTAATCATTCCTCTATTTGTGTACTATTGGGTTATTTTATGCATTTAAAAAAAAAACTCGATTTTATTGATCCATATTAAGAAAGCATACAGCTCATCCAAAGTGTACAGTCAATGGTATTTGGTATAATCACATAGTTGTACATTCACAGCTTCCTTTTTATTTTTTTTTCTATTCAAATAAGCAGCACTGAACATCATTGTGTTCGTCTGATGGCATTCCCATAGGATTTCCATCCTTTGGGGCCGGATGATTCTTTGATATGGGAACTGTCTTGTGCATTGCAAGATATTTGGCAACATCCTTGGCCTCTACCCACTAGATGCTAGTAGCAACCCTGCCTCCAGTTGTTCCAAATTCTCCAGCCATTGCCAAATATCCCCAGGGAACAAAATTACTCCACGTTAAAAACCACAACCCTAGGATAAAATTTTAAATCTTGAACTGTGGGGTCAAGACATATGCACCTTTAAAATGTTGAAATAAATTGCTAAACTGCCCTCCAGTAAGGTTGCACCAATGTCATGTGAAAATGCCCATTTCCCTACACTATCACCAGCACCAGGCATTATGACTATTTTAAAATTATTATTATTATTTTTATCAATCTCATGGGCAACAAAAAATAATTCATTATTCGTTTTTAAAAAGTTAAAAACATACTGGAGGAGGAAAGGAGAGTGGCCGTGGGGAGGTGGGTGTCGGCAGGCTAGCTTTACCTTTATCTCAGTGCTAAGGTTCTTCTGTTTCAGCGTCACAGCTTTTTCGTGAGTGACGGTGAAGTCCCAGCAAAAGATGAGTTTAGTGATCCCTCTGGAGTAAATGTGGGGATTAATGAAGTTGTCCCGGAAATACCTGGCCATGCTAGGGAAGGCAGAAACCAGAATACACAAGGGTTATTACACAGGCAGGGATTAAAAATCAGGGAAGTCCTATCATTCACGGTGAAAGGCAACTTCAAAGAGCTACCCCAAGCCCTTCACCGGGAACGGTGTGATCATGAGAGGAACGGTTACGAGCACTGACTTTGGGGTCAGACAGGCCTGGCTTTGCCAGCTGGGCATCTTTGTGATATTAATTAACTGTTCTGAGCTTCAGTTTCCGTATCTTTATAATGGAGATAAAAATAGTACTAACCAAATGTATGTATTTATTATCCATCTGTGTTTACTTTTTAGTTTTTAATTGTTTATATTTTTAATTATTAAATGTACAAAATAAAGTTAAAATAAATACATATATTAAATTAAATAGGACAGTACTAACCTCACAGAGCTGTTAGGAGAATTTTATTAGTCTCCGAGGGCTGGTATAACAAATTGCCACAAATTCAACGGCTTAACACAACACAAATTTTTTATCTGGCAGCTCTGGATATCAGAAGTCGGAAAATGGGTCTTAAAGGACGAAATTAAGGTGTCAGCAGGCCTGGTCCCTTTGGGAGGCCCGAGGGGACTCCCTGCTTTTTCCAGCTGCTGGAGACCACCCACATTCCTCGGCCCGTGGCCCCTTCCAGCACTTGTGTCACGTCAGCCTCTGCTTGCATCATCACATCCCCTTCCCTGACCCCAGCCCTCCTATCTCCTCATTGTGATTGGGTTCATGGGAATAGGTGATTAAGACATAGACATCTTTGGGGGGCCATTCTTCTGCCTTCCTCAAGAATCCATGACGCACTTAGAACAGTAAGTACCGCTAAAGGCAGCTGCTATCTTCCTGGGGTGTCAGGAGGATTCAGTGAAATCAGAACCAAGAAGCACAGAGTCTGGCGTGTCATAAACGTTGAATGAAATGGAAGCTGCCTTTCTAAAATTTGCCACCACTGAGTACCAGCTGAGAAATATTTCCTAGTTTCATAGGACAAAATGAAATCTCATTTTAGTTTGAATTACGGTGATGGAGGTGCATTTCACATGTGCATTTTCCATCTGTTCCTCCTCTTTGACAACTGTCCACCATGTCCTGCCTTGGATCAGTGCATCTTGATCTTCAGACTGGCAAATTTCTTGTAAAAGCACAAAAATACCTCACTTCCTTTACCTGAACTCACAATTTTATGTTGCAGGATAAGGAAAAAAATCAGGCAGCAACAGAATATCAAAATCACTGTTTCCTGGGTAAATTTTGAGTCTCTTGGATTTTGCCTAAATCTAAGCAGTGCCTTAGAATCGGGAAATGCAAACACTCCCTACCTGTATAGCAAGCTGAAAAAGCAGATGATCAAACACGCTCCGATTGTGAATATGTAGGCCAGCTGCATGTTGTAAGAGACCCCATTGCTCCCGTGCCGGATTGTAGAATTGGTGTAAAAGCCGTAGTACATCACTGTGTCACTAAAGTAACCCTGAAAGGGACAACAAACCCTCGGTCAAGTGGAATTCTTGAGAAAGTCAGTCGAGTTAATTGCTTCTGTTCGCAAGTGGCTCTAGTCAGTCAGTTTAGCCTTTAGTTTGCCAAGCAAGGAGCACCTGGCGGCACTGAGCACCTAGATGGTTCTTATCACCAGCTCTCAGAGCCGGAAAGGAATCCCAGACCAACCTACCTTTATGATGGATGGATCAGGGGCCAAGCAAAGCATCACTAAAAGTAGAACAGCCAGCCGGTATGTGTTCCTGTCACTTATTAAGTATCACGGTAAAAATAAATTCAATATGAAATGAATCAAGGCTACAGATCGAAATTTCTGTTTACAGGAAATAAGGGGTTAAAGGAACAAACCAAGAGTGGCCATAAGGAAACAGACGGTTCCAGAAGGTAGGTGTTATGGTTGCATCATGTGCCCCACAAAGACGCGTTCAAGTCCTAACCCCAGGTCCAGTGGACACGAATTCATTTGTAAGGAGAATTTTCGAAGAGACTATTAGTCAAGATAGAGGCCGACTGACTCAGGAAGGGCCTCCAGCCAGTAGGACTGGAGTCCCTCTCGGCAGAGGAAAGTTGAACGCAGTGAGTAGGAGACGGAAGGAGGCAGACAGCCATGTGATGGAGGCAGAGACCAAGCTATGGACGGCCAGCGAGCCACGCCAGAAAGTCCTGCCGCCGACACCTTGATTTTGGACTCTAGCCTCCAAACAAACAAGACAACAACTTTCCATTTTTCAAAGCCAAACAGTCTGTGGTATGTGTTTACGGGATTCCTGGACACCAGGTCAGTAGGATATTAGAATCTCTAGGACACCTGGCCCGGTTTCTGCAGCAAGCCAATGTCAAGGAAAAGAGGGAGTGGGGCTGGGGGGGTTGTTCTAGATTAACAAAGACTTAAGAGAAAAAACTACCGAATGCAATGTGTGGTCTTGGATGGGATCCTGTTCTGAATAAGCAAGCTATGAAAGGCATTTTGGGGACGATTGGGAAAATGTGATATGGTCTGGAATTTTGAGGATGGGAATTATTGTTCATTTTGTTAAATGTGGTAATAGTATTTGGCTGCTGGAAAGTGTCCTTATTTTTTAGAGATGCATGTTGAAGAATGTTGGAGTGATATGTCCTGACATCTGTAATTTACTTTAAAATGTTTCCAAGTGAACGGGTGTAGCTCAGTGGTTTGAGCACCTGCTTCCCATGTAAGAGGTCCCGGGTTCATTCCCCAGTACCTTCTATAAATAAATAAATAAATAAATAATGCTTCCAAAAATAGTAAGATGAATGTAGTAAAATGTTAGTTTTAAATCCAGGTAGTAGGTATATAAGTGTTTATTATGCTACTCTTAACTTTTCTATATGCTTGAAATTTTTCTTAATAAAATGCTTTATATATATACATTCACATAGTAAAGAGAAAAAGTGATGGAGAAATTAATAGCAGTAATTCCATTTTTAAAGGTATCCATCCCAAGGGGTGGGGGAATTGGTGGGAAAGGGAGGAAAAAGACATATGGAAGATAATACGTAGAACATTCTACAGCAGGGATTAGCAAACTTTTTCTGCAAAGGGCCAGGTAGTAAATATGTTTGGCTTTGCAGGTCGTATGTTCACCATGGCAGCTACTCAGAGTAAAAATAATCTGGTCAAAATGTAAATCAAGGGGCGTGGCTATGTTCCAATAAAACTATTTATGGACCCTAAATCTTGCATCTCATTTAATTTTTGTGTTTCATAAAATGTTACTCTTCCTTTGATTTTTTCAACCATTAAAAAATATAAAAGCTAAGATCCCAGGATGTAGGAATATAGGTGGCAGGCTGCATTTGGCCACAGTTTGCCAATCCTTGCCACCCAGGATTCAATGGCAAAAATCCCTTCCTCAAGGAAAAGTCACAGGGGCGGAGGCTGTATACTTCACAGAGAGCTGGATGAACAACTTACAGCTGCTCTCAGAAAGAGTAATGTGATTCCACACAGATGCCCAAGGTACACAGCGAAGTGAAAAAAGTTACAAATCAAGACTTATGATACAACCCTCTCTTATTATTTTTAAAAGAATGAGGATCTATTCATTTATATAGTTCTATGTTTGCATAGGAAGGAAAACAGTCTACAAGGATGCTCCCTGAAATAGGGAGTTGGACAAGAGAAGGAGGAAAAAATGGACTTTCACTTTTTGCTTGTTCTCTTCCGTATGGAATTTTCCAAAAGGAGCATTGTATTTTGCAGAAATAAAAATAAAAGAGAAAGGAACGGTCGATCTATAAGTCTCAATCTAGGAAGATGAAAGAAAAAAGCAAATTGTAGATAGTATATAATGAATAGTTCCACTTTCGGAAAAATAAACGGACGCATATGTACAGGCAGATGTGTGTCCCTAACTGTACAGGAGTCTTGAGAAGAACACATCAGACTGTTTGACGGCGGTTACCTCTGGAGACAGCAGTTTCACTGTTTGGTATACGGGTTACTTCTGGGGGAAAAAATTGTCAACACCTCACGTTGGCCATCAGTTGACCCCAGGCAAAATGAAAGAGCTGGGCGCGGTGATGAGTGAAGTAGGTGCCTTGGTCTCTCAGATGATGAATGTGGGGGTGGGGGGGTGTTCTGATGTGTGTGTGTGTGTGCGGGGGGGATGGAGAACTTACCCCCCCAGTGAAAAATTCCAGTCCAGTGAACTGGAGGTTGTTCTCTTGAGGCACGGTTAGCTGAGGGATGATGATGAAGCTGAAGTTTACAATGAAGGAGAAAATGTTGAACTTCAAAAGCCACTTGAGAAAGTTGAAGTAGGAGAGCACGCTGGTTCCAAACTTGCCGCCAATGATCTTGAGCGTCTTCTGCCACAGGCTGACGCGGTTGAAGAGTTCCGACAGGCTGTTCTTGGATCTCCGGTAAGTCTGGAGGGAGGATGCAAAGCAGGCAGCTTTACAGTCACTCCAGATACCAATCGGGAGCAGGTGCCACAATAGCAAGAATGTCTGCGGCTTCTAGAGCGTTACCGCGCGCCCGCCCACGCTGCCCGTTTAATCCTCGCCTGCCATCTAGGTGGGGTACTAGGATTATGTTTCCAGCTTTGCTGTTGAATAAAGTGAAGGCGTCTGCTGTTGTGCAGCTAACTCAGCAACCTCTTACACCTTCCCCCTGCCCACCTCATTTCTCCCCACCTCCATTGACCCAATTTCTATGGCTCTGAGCAATGAAAGGGCCTTGGATTTGGGGTCCTCTTCCCTAAGAAGCATGCCCTTTGGTGCTCTTTCATCCCCATTCTCCCACCTTCCTGTTTCCCCCCTTGCCCTGCCCATTTTACTGATTGCAATAAAGGCTGACTTACCAGTGAGATGGAGTTCAAACACTGAGTACAGCAGTTGAGCTCAAGGATATGATGGGACTGTTTATTTTTCTCTCGGTCAATAATTTTCCTGGAGGGAATGGCAGAAAACAAAGTGAGAGATACCAAGGCTTCGTTCATTCATTCAAAAAATAATTACTGAGTGCCTATGAGGCACCAGGCATGGTCCCAGACAGTGAGCAAGAAAGACCACTGTCCCTGCCTCGTGCAGCTGACATCCTAGGTGGAAGCAAAAGACAATAAACAAATAAAATAATAAATTGGTAAATCACATAGCACATTAGAAGGTGATTTATGCTATGGGAAAGAAAAGTAAAAAAGCAGAGCAGGATAAGAAGGTGGGAGGTGTTGGGGTGGGGACCATGTTACAATCTTAAATAGGGTGATATCTGATCAGAGTCTTGAAGGAGGTGAAGGGGGACCCATATGGATAAGGGAATGTTCCATGCGTGGGGAACAGCCAGTGCAAAGTGCCAAGGCGAGCAGGACAGCAAGGAGGCCAGTGTGTGTGTGTGTGTGTGTGTGTGTGTGTGTGTGTGTGTGTGTGTTAGAGCTAGAATGGGATGGGCAAGGGGGGTGGGGGAGGACATGAGTGACAACCTAACCGTTGAGGGTGTGCAGATCATAAGCAAGTGGCTGAGCTTGCCCCGGAGAGTTAGAGACTTTTTTGGCTGTCCTAACTTGGAGGGTGGTGGAAGCTACTGGCATCTAGTGGGTAGAGACCAGGGATTGTGCTAAACAGTTGACAATGCCCAGGACAGTCCCCAACAAAGATTTATCAAGCCCAAAGCGCAATGGGTGCCAAGGATGAAAAACACCGTTGGAAGGACTTCGTTAGGACACGGACTTTTTCTTCCAGATGCACGGAGTCACTGAAGAGTCTGAAAACCAACGAGTGTTTCGAGAAAGATAAGGGCACAGTGAGTCTCTTTACCCTTCCCCGAACTCGCCACAGCCATTTGGTTCTGAGCCTTCCTGACTCTCCTGGGTCCTCCTCAAACGCCCACCTCCACGTTACCATCTTTAAAGGCTCCGCTCAGATGTCCCCCTTGCTTTGCCCAGGCCGACTGTCTCTCGCCCACTGCATCCTCCGTCTCCCTTGATTTGGCCTGATTTTCTTTTCTGCCATTTTTTAAGTTACTCGTTGACATGTCCGTCTCCCCCGCTAGACTTTGAAATTTATCTTTGCAGCCTCAGCACCCATCTTAGAAGAGTGTGTGTGGACCGTTGAATTGTTTTTAGAAATTGTTCCGTCCACTGGACTAGTTTCTGCTAACTATTACAGAAAAGGTGGAGAAACAGTAAATGGAAGGGCTGAAGGCTAAAACAGCCCTCATATTGGTTTTGAATTCCTGGACTTGGAAAGCTTCTGGGGTCTAGATTTTTTGGAAATTTTTCACTTTAGAGTAACGTGAGATTTACTGAAAAGTTGCCAGGATGGTACCTAGAGTTCCCATATATTCCTCATCCAGTTTCCCTGTTAACATCGTACATTTCCATGGTATGTTTGTCAAAACTAAGAACCCAACATCACCCTTCCCTAGACTCCAGGCTCTGTGGCAACTCTGCTCGTTTTCCTGCCAATGTCCTTTTCCTGGCCCAGGACTGCCATTCAGGAGGCCACACTGCCTTGAGTCACCAAGTTCTCCCTAGTTCCTCTTGGCTGTGACAGCCTCTCAGACTTCCTTGTTTTTGATGACCTTGGCAGTTTTGAGGAGGACTGGCCAGGTATTTTGTGGAATGTCCCTCAGTTTGGGTTTGTCTGTTTTTCTCATGGTGAGCCTGGGGCATGGCTTTGGAGGAGAATCCCACTGAGGGGAAGCACCCTCCTCATCACATGGTTTCTCTCTGGGGATGTTGACCTTGATCAGCCGGCAAAGTGGTGTTTGCCAGGCTTCTCCACTGCCGAGCAATCTTTCCCTTCCTTCCCACACTCTCCTCTTGGGAGGCACGGCACTCAGTGCAGTCCACACTCAAGCTGAGGGAGTGGGGATTAAGCCCCAATGCCTAGGGGAGAAGAGCCCCATCAATTACTTGGAATTATTTGGTAAGAAATATATATGTGTCTCTTCTCCCACATTTACTTAGTCTTATCTTTCTGAAGTAGGGGCAAAAGTCGAAGATGGGCATTCCTGTGAAATCTGGGAAAGAAGCCTTTGGTTCATACCTAAGGTTCCTCTTCTCCTCCATGGTTTTTGGCTGGTTCCTGATGGCTTTGTCTCTGTCTTTAGGTGCCAGGGGTATCAGAGATGCGATTAACTTTTGTTCTGCAGAAGAAAAGAAAACAAACGGGGTTTCATGTTTGCTCCCTAGCAGAAGCATGGCATTGCCAAAACATGGCGCTGCAGTCAGAGCATGTTTTTAAAAAGAGAACAACGGAAGAATATAAGGAGGCAGGGAACCCCAAGATGACAAATAAAAACAAGAAGGCATGTGTATTTGTTAAACTTCAAAGAAAAAGCAAATGATGAAGTTTGTACTCAATTCCAATTCGAAGTTTTTCTTTTTCCCATGACAAAAAGCAGCTAGCAAAGCCAACAAGAGCCTGCAGGCTTTGGGATGCCTTCCTCTCCTCTCTCGTTTTACTAGCTCACACCCCTTGCTTTTGGCGCCCACACTCCAGAAGCAAGGGCCTTCTTTACATTCCTTTTCTGCCTCCTTAGAGGCTACCTCTTCCTCACATTTTCAGTCAGTATGGCAGATACTGTTGGTAGCCTACCCCCAAACCATACTCTCCTTCCTAATGGAATCCTGATTTTGTTTGGGAATCCACCCCTCCCCACCTGCCCAAGCTTCAGATATCGGGGGGCCCTGAGGGGTGTGAGCTGGTCCTAATGGTCCTATCCCTGTTGTCATTTGATGTAGGCAGGGGCATGTGACACAAGCTTTGTCAATGTTCTGTGGGGGGTGGTCTGCTGAGGAGTTTCTTGGAAAGGTTTCTTCCTTCTCAATCAATCAGGTCAATCAATCAATAACACGGTGTTGAGGATCAAATCACGTCTTCTACAAAAGACACGTCTGAACCTTAACCCATGTTCTGTTGGTAAACAGGAGCTTTGAGAGGTTATTGTTAGTTAAGGTGAGGCCAAATTGAGTCAAGGTGGGTCTTCATCCATGTGACTGGAGGTCTCCCAAAGAGAGGAAATTTGAACACGGAAGAGCAGACGCAAGGGAGGGATCGCCACGGGACAGAGGACGGCCATCGCCAGATCCCTGCCGATCCCAGGGGGAAGCGAGGCTTTCCGGACATCTGGAATTTGTGCTGCCAGCCTTCAAAACCGTGAGACAATGAATTCTTGTTGCTAAACCACCAGTGTGTGGTATTTTTCATAGCAGCCCTGGCAAACCAAGACACCAGGAGAAGACAGGTCCATCTTCCTCTGAATGTGAGTTTTCATGTCACACCTGGAACAGCTGTCACCATCTTGTCACAGTGTGGGAAGCAGGTGGCGGTGGGATGGCTGGAGACCACAGATGGACAGCAGGGGACTGGCTGCTGCTCATACCACTGAGCAGAACTCATGAAGGAACCACTGTTTTTACCTTTCATTGAAGTGAAAGTGGAGTGCCCAAAAGATGCCCACCAACTCAATCTGCTAAAGACAAGGAATTTGTGTCTCTCCTGAGGGGCAATGGGGAGCCCTTTGAGAGGGAGAAAGGAGAAGGGGGGAAGAGAGGAAGATATGGAAATGAGGGAGATGTGATGCCCCAGTTCTCAGTAAAGGGACTAAACTCATAAAATGCTTTCACATGAAGAGATTAACTTCCAGAAATTATTGAGAGTGGCTGGACTTTAAACTTAGGCTATTTTGTGGATGAACAGAAAAGACATCTTGACCTCAGGAGCTGAGAGGCCGAGAGGCCTCATCTAACACTCACTTTCATGATGGACAGCACAACCCACGTCGCCTAAAACCAGGCTAGGGAGTTATTGGGCCAAAGCAGGTCAGTATGGTGGTTGTGGATTTGGGCTTGGAAACCAGGCAGACCTGCAGCTACTTGCTGTGTGATTTAAGGCACGTTACTTAATTTCACTGAGCCTCAACTTTCTAATCAAGCAAATGGGAATATCAAGAGTACCTGCATAGAGTATGGATGTAAATAAAATTAATTCAGTGATGACAGAAGGGCAGTGCTCAGCAGAGAGCGAGGCCTACGAAGTGAGCGTGACTAAGGCAAGCTCTTTTTTT
>JAQZBX010103173.1:0-11084 GCA_029593785.1 Cabassous unicinctus | reverse complement strand
AAAAAAAAAAAAAAAGTTTCCATTCAATTGGCAATCTTTTTCTGACTTTGACCCCAATGGACAGTGCCTATGAGAAATCACATGAACGGTAAAGACTACTCACCCACAAGCCTAACCTAATTAAGGCAATAAATATGCATTTAAAATGACATTTTGGCCACAGAAAACTTGGGATAGAGCCCTACATCTGCCACTTCCTAGATGTGTGATTTTGGACAAGTTTGGGCAAGGTAGCATCTCAAAGCCTCAAGTTCATCATCTGTATAATGGATAATAATAGTATATACTTCATAGGTGTCTTAGTTTGCCAGGGTTGCACTAAGAAGTACCACAGACTGGTTGGTTTAAACAACAGGAATTTATTGTCTTGCCGTTTTATAAGCTAGATGTCCAAAATCAAGGTGTCAGTAGGATCATGCTTTCTCTGCAGTCTGAAGTGCTCTGGCGGGGACTTGCTTGCAATCTGTAACTCAGTCTCTGCCTCCATCACATAGTTATGGTTATCTCTCCTCCCTGTCTGTCTCCTCCTGTGTCCAAATTTTCTTTGCTTTTAAGGGTTCCAGTCATATTAGATTAAGGCCCATCCTGATTCAGCTTCACTTCTCTTTCACTAATAAGATTTGATGATCCTATTTACAAATGAGGTCATTCACAGTTTAGGACTTGAACAGGTTTTTGTTGGGGGACATGATTCAATCCATAGCAATAGATATTTACTATAATTATGAAATGAAATAATGCAAGTAAAGCACTTAGCCTAAGCCTGGCATTTGATAAGAATTCAAAAATGTTAGCTATTATAAAAATATCATTAACATGATTAATCTTATAGTAAGCGCACAGAGCACTTTCAAAAGAGCAAACAAGCATTTCCAAATTGTTTAAAAAGGATTTAGCAGAAAGGCTGAGATTTGAGCTAAAACTGGAAGGCAGCACAAAAAAATGTACTCATGTTGTAGCAAACAGCAATAAGAAAAGTAAAGAAAACTATGATTTGTTCACGAGTTAGCAAGAAGGCAGTTTTGACTCAAGGCAGAATTTGTGCAAGGAAGTGAGAGAAGGAGGACATGAAATAGACGCTGGTGCCAGAGCACAAAAGGCCTCCAATGACAGGCAAAGAAGTTTGGGCTTTGTCCTATACATTATGAGGAGCAACTGAAAGTTTTTGTCCAGTAAAGTAAAATGAACAAAGACATTCTTTATAAGAAAAAATTGGAAAGAGGGAGACTAGGATTAGATGAACCCGTTAGAATATGCTTGCCACAGGCCTGCTGCATGGCAATGAGGACATACGTTGGGAGTAGTGACGCAGCAGAAAGATGGAGACAGGAAGCATTTTGAAGGGTAAATAAATGAGACATGTTGAAGGATAAATAAATGAGACATATTTACCCATAGCAAGTATTGGACTGTTCCTAATCTAGAAAACGTTTTCAGGCCACATTTTCCTGAGGAGTACTTCAGTCTCTGAATCTAAATTATACAATTCCAGAGATACATTCCTTCTTCCAGGTATTTTAATGGCTATGAAGGGTACTTTGATGCACCATGAGCATTGAATCATTGTTGGTGCTCATGATAATGCAGATTTAATGCCCTGAGAAACGGCATGCTCACTCGAAACGAGAGAAAGGTAAGGTTTGCCAAGCCATTTGGCTTAGCTGCCCAGCCAAGTGAGACTCCTCTGGCTCAGACATCATTAGTTGTCTTGTCCAACTGGAAGAATGGAGAGGAAAAAATGCCAACTACCATCTACAGCAAAATGATAATGGTAGCACAATGGCTCCTGCCTCTCTGCTTTTCATCCTCCCTCATCTGTCACTAAAGGAAAAAGAGAAAGGAAGTCACTTTTCCAGTCAAAGCAATGCTCCACCATGGTATTGCCACTTGATGACAGACTCCTTGGGAAAAAGAAAAGTAACTTACTTATCACTGTTCCCTTAAGTCCAAAGCCATAACAGATGCTCCATAGATACATTCACTGAGATTTGATGAACTAGAATTATCTTCTATCAATTAAAATTTTCCCAGGTGGACACTATGTTCAGCACTATGCTAGATGGAACTGAATATAAAAGAAGCATAAGACATGGTGCCTGCCTTTAAGGATCATATAATCTACTTGAGGAGACAAGAATCATACAATGATATAATAATGAACAATATAAGGTGCTAAATGGTATAGTACAAATTATAAGTACTCTGCGAGGTCATAAAATGTCTAAAATTCTGTAAAAATTAATAATGGGTTGGGAAATATTTTACTTGCTGCATATTTGTAGGGGCAATCAAAGTACCTATAAAACAGACATAATGCTTTTGAAAATATCCATTATATTCTAATTTTATGTATAATACACCTCATATACTAAACGCTTCCTTAATTTTTTTCCAAATTTTCTTTTTTCCCAATCTTGTTTACAAGTAATTAGAAATTGCCTCAGAGGAAAATAAATAAATGTGCCAACAACCATTTGAAAGAATGTGTAAATTACTGTGAAACAGAGGTACTCAATGAAAATTAGTAAATTGAGCCTTCATAAAAATATACCTTTTATTCAAAGCTGGATTTGTTCAGACAAAGGCAAGAAGAAATAGCTATGTTGATTCCACCCTCTTTCTCATGTGAGGGACTAATTGAGATCTAAGGAAACCTTTGTTTTATTTAACATCAGAATTTCAAACCATCTGCTTTAAAATGGAAATTTCACATCCTTCTGCATGACATAGATCAAAACAGACATGAATTTTGTTTTTGTAAAGATTCAAACTGTGAGTGTGCGTATCTTTTTGCTCTGGCCCACCTCAAACATTAAAAGTTTTATGGCTATGTAGCTTCAGCAGTGAGCCAAAGAAGCAAAGCATTAAATTCTATTTCCTAGGCTGCCACTGACAGTGTTATTTATCCATCACTTTCTTTATCCCTTCTCTCTAAGTAGCTAGCAAACATATTTAGCTTCATCAACAATTGGTAAATATAATGCAACCTAGTATTTCTTAATCAACTATTAGTGCCACATAACACTGGCAGGACTTGTTTTGTTTTGTTCCTTGATAATCGACTGCTTCATAAAAAACTTACCTCAATACTTAGGGCCTTAAAATAACCATTTTGTTTTCACTTATGATTTTGTGGATCAGGAATTCAGGAGGGTTCCCCTTGGTGCTTCATCTCTAATCCACTTGGAGTCAACTGACAGCTGAGATTGGAGCATCAGCATTCAAGATGGCTTCTTCAGCAACCCAAGTGGTCATCAACAGATGAAAGAATAAACAAAACGTGGTGTATACATATAATGGGATAATATTCAGCTGTAAAAACAAATGACATTCTAATACATGCAACAACATGGATGAACTTTGAGGATATCATGTTGAGTGAAATAAGCCAGATATGAAAGGATAAGTATTGCATGAGCTTACTGATATGAAATAATTAGAACAAGCAAATTCATAGAGTCAGGAACTAGAATACAGGTTACCAGGGCCTGCGGGGGTGGGCAAAGAATGGGGAGTTAAGGTTCGATTGGTACAGTTTCTCTTTGGGGTAATGGAAAAGTTTTGGTAATGGGTTATAGTAGTATGGCATTGTAAATATAACTAACACCACTGAATTATATATTTGAATGTGGTGAAAAGGTGTATATATGTTATTAGAATTAAAAAAATTTAACTGTAAGACTGTACAACACAGTGAACCCTCATGTAAACTATGTACTATAGTTAATAGTATAATTACAATATGGTTTTATCAATTGTAACAAAGTTACCATACTAATATAAAGTGTTAATAATAGGAGAGGGGGATATATGGAAAGTCTGTATTTTCTGCAGGAGTTTTCTGTAAATCTACAACTTTGCTACTAAAAAAAAAAAAAAAAGATGGCTTCTTCTCTTAAATGTCTGTCACCTCTGCACTTCATGGTCTCTTCTTCTCCACATGACAACTCATCCTTCAGGCAGGACCAGGACTGGGATGGAGCACGAGAGGTTCCTAGGGTGCAAATTTAAGGAGGCAGTCATTCTCAAGTGCTTCCCTATACTTGATCAGCCCTAAGAGTGAATGCCTTCTTAAGGGTAAGGTTCCCATGGTTGAAAATTTAAGGAAACCTGAAAGAATACCAGAGAGAGCCTCCTTAAATGTTGTGCCCATATTCACTTTGCTGCCTCCAGGGCCTCTTGACGTGGTGGAGTTTCTCACAGCATGGTGGGCCAGGGTAATCAGCCTTCCTACCTAGCAGCTGTCTTCTAAGAGGTAGGAAGTTAAAGCTTTCTGGCCAGGAAAGGTGTCCTCATGTAACTGGCACAGTGTGATTTTCACCCCATTCTATTAGTAAAAGCAGTCACTGGGTCTACCCAGGTACCTGGGTGGAAAAATAGACACCACCTATTGATGAGGGGGGCAAGGCCTCATTGCAAAGAGTTTGTGGCATGAGAGACATTGTTTCAATCATCTTTGGAGAATATAATTCCACGAATTCCTTTCTAAGCTTTCCTTCACTTTATAACTAGAACACTGTAATATCCTCTTAACTAGCATTCTAACATCTAGACTTTAGCTCAGCATACTACTACAAGACTAACAACCTTCCTGTAATAGTTACATTATTAGTGCCCTCAACTAAAGGTTCAAGAGTCCTTCTGGCTTATAAATAAAACCCATACTCTTTTGCCTAACACAAATTTAAGGCATTCCATGTTTGGGTGCCATCCTAATCATCTGTTTTAATTTCCTGGCTGCTAAAACAAATCCCATGCAATTGGTTGTCTTAAAACAATGAAGATTTATTGGCTTACGGTTTTGAAGCTAAGAGAAGACCAAATTCAAGGTATCATCAAAGCAATGCTTTATTCCAGAAGACTGGCTTTCTGGAGCTGGCTGATGATGATCCTTGGTCCTTGGCTTTTCTGTCACTTGACAATGCACTTGGAGGCCTCTCCTGGCTTCTCTGTGTTCCATTAATTTCCAGCTTCTTCCCATGGTTTTCTGTCTGCCTGCCTGACTTCAATTCTGCTTATAAAGGACTCCAGTAATAGGATTAAGACTATCCTGACTCAGCTGAGCCACACCTTAACTTGAAGTAACCTCATCAAAAGGTCCTCCTTACAATGTGTTCACACCCTCAGGAATGGATTAAGATTAAGAATATATTTTTCTGGGGTGTATTAGCTTCAAGCCACCACAGTCTGCCCTCTGGACCCAAAAAAGACATGTTGTTTCCACATGCAAAATATGTCCATTCCATCACAACATTCAAAAATCTTTAAGTCATTTCAGTAACAATGCTAAGTACAATGTCTCATCAAAATTGGTTATGAATCAGGTCTGTCCTGGAGCACAATTCTCCTCTGTCTGTGGACCTGTGAAACCTAGAGAACAAGTTATCTGCTTCCAAAATGCAATGGAGGGGCAGGCATAGGATGGACATTCCCATTCCAGAAGGGAGATATTGAAAGGAAAACAAGGCCCACAAATCCCAAACAAGTCTGAAACCCAGCAGGACAAACTCCACTGGATTTCAAGATCTGAGAGTCATCTATGGATTGATGTTTTCTCCTCCAGAACTGACAGAGTGGCAGGCCCTCCCCTTCCAAGCACTTGTGTAGTGACCATGCTTTCCCCAAACACAGGTGAAAGCCCAGTCTCTCCTCGAATGCCAGGACACAGGCTCCACTCTCTGAGTATTGGAGTGTCAGCCCTGTCCCTGAACAATGGGGCACACGGTCCACCCCCTCCAAATGCCAGGGCAGATGGCCTGCCCCCTCTAAACATAGGCACATACCCACACACATGAGGAGACCTGCTCTCTTGACCCGAGATCTCTTTGGCCCAAACCTCAGCTTCCATGGTTCTGTCCTTGAAGTCAATTCTTCCTTCATTTCATCCCTTCTTTGTTCCTTTCAGTCCAGGCTGGCAATTGTGTGGGGCATGTTGAGATATCCCTCCTAAGGTGAAGGATAATCTGTTGCATCTGGTCCCTCCTACAACCAAAAAATAAGCACAATGCCTAGTTGGCCTCTTTGAATTTTGGAGATGACATAGTCCCCCTTTGGATTTGCTACTCCATCCCACTTAACAAGTAATCCAAAAAGTTACTAGTTTTGAGTGGGAACCAGAATAAGAGGAGACTCTGCCACAGGTCCAGGCAGCTGGGCAAGCTGCTCTGCCACCTGAGTAATATGATCCAGCAGATCCAATTGTGCTGAAAGTGTCAGTGGCAAATAGAGATGCTGTTTGGAGCCTTTGGCAGGCCCCTATTGGAGAATCACAGTGCAGCCTCTTTGGGTTTTAGAGCAAAGCCCTGCCATCTTCTGCAGATAACTACCCATCTTTTTAGAAACAGCTTTTAGCCTGCTACTGAGCCTTGGCAGAGACCAAACACTTAACCATTGGCCACCAAGTTACCATGAGACCTGAGTTGCCTATCATGAACTTTGTGTTTTATGACCTACCAAGCCATAAAATTGGGTATGTAGAGCAGCACTCCATCATGAAATGGAAGCGATATATATGAGATAGGGCTCAAGCAAGACCTGAAGGCACAAGTAAGTTACATGAGGAAGTAGCCCAAATGCCTATGACCCCCACTCCTGCCACATTACCTTCTCCCAGCCTATAACTATGGACTTTTGGGGAGTTTTCTACAATCAGCTGACTGAGGAAGAGAAAACTCAGGCCTGGTTTACAGACAGTTTTGTATGATATGTGGGTACCACCGAAAGTGGACAGCTGTAGCATTATAGCCCCTTTCTGGGATACCCCTGAAGGACAATGATGAAGGGAAATCCTCCAGTGGGCAGAACTTTGAGCAGTGTTCCTGCCTGTTCATACTCGAGGTGTGTTTGCATACTGATCCATGGGCTGTGGCCAATGATTTGGCTGAATGATTTGGGGACTTGGAAGGAACATAATTAGAAAATTGGTGACAAAGCGGTCTGGGGAAAAGGTACGTAGATTGGCCTTTCTGAGTAAGTAAAAAAACATGAAGAAATTTTGTTCAATGTGAATACTCACCAGAGGGTGACTTCAGCAGAGGAGGGTTTTAATAATCAAGTGGATCCAAGTTGACCTCTTTCCCCAGCCACTCCTATCTTAGCCTAATGAGCCCATGAACAAATGGCCATGGTGGTAGGGATGGAGGTTATGCATGGGCTCAGCAATATGGACTTCCCCTCACCAAGACCAATCTGATTTATTTATTTTATTTATTTATCCATTGCTCCACACCCGCTTCCTGCCGTGAGGTTGCTGCATCAGCCCACCGCACTGCTCAGGCCGGCGTGCCCTCACAAGGAGGCCTCCAGACGCGAACCCGGGCCTCCCATATGGTAAACGGGGGCTCTATCCACTGAGCCACACCCGCTTCAAGATTTATTTATTTTATTTATTTATCCATAAGACCAATCTGGTAACAGTCACTGCTGAGTGCCCAATCTGCCAGCAGCAGAGACCAACTCTCAGTCCTCAATATGGCACCATTCCCCAAGGTGGTGAACCTGTTACTTGGTGATAGATTTATTATATTGGACCACTTCCATCATGAAAGGGAAACATTTTGACCTGACTAGAATATACACATACTCTAGACACAGGTTTGCTTTCTCTGCATGCAATGCTTCTGCCAATACTACAATCTGTGGACTTACAGAATGCCTTATTCACCATCATGGTATTCACACAGCATTACTTCTGACCAAGAAATCCACTTCATGGCAAACAAAGTGTGGGGATGGGCACATGCTCATGGAATTCATTGGTCTTACCATGTTCCCTAACATCTTGGAGCAGCTGGATTGACAGAATGGTCAAATGGCCTTTTGAAAACTCAATTATTGTGTCAACTGGGTAGCAATACGCTGCACAGCTGAGGCAATGTTCTCCAGGAGGTTATATGTGCCCTAAATCAGTGTCCATTTTGTGGTACTGTTTCTCTCATAGCCAGGAATCCTGGGTCCAGGAATCAAGGGCTGGAAATGGGAGTATCACCAAACAATATTACCCCTAGTTATCTACTAAAATAATTTTTTGCTTCCTGTCTCTGCAAACTTATATCCTGCTGGTCTAGAGGTATTAGTTCCAAAAGGAGGAATACTTCCTCCAGAAGACAAGACCATGATTCCATTGAACTGGAAGTTAAGAATGACACCCAGCCACTGCCACCATGCCTCTGAATCAATAGGCAAAGAAGCCAATCACTATACTGGCTGGGATGATTGATCCTGATTATCAAGTGGAAAGAGGACTGCTATACAGAATGCAGATAAAGAAGAGTTTGCCTGGAATACAGTAGATCTCTTAGGGCATCTTTTAGTACCACCATGACCTGTGATTAAAGTCAATGAAAAACTGCAACAACCCAATCCAGGCAGGACCACTAATGGCCCAGAAACTTTAGGTCTCCCCACCAGGCAAAGAACCATAACCAGCTGAGTTGCTTCCTGGGGGTAAATGAAATATGGAATGGGTAGTGGAAGAAGGTAGTTATAAATATGAGCTACTACCATTTGACCACTTACAGAAATGAAGACTGTAACGGACATGTATATTTCTTTCTTGTTTTGTTATGAATATGTTTGCATGTATGCAGAAAGCCAATATCTTTTCCTCCCTGTCTTATCCTCTTATCATAAAGAAGAAGTTGTATTAACTTTATGTCATAGTATTTAAGTTACAAGATATTAAGTTTAAAAGTGAATATTATCCAACATCTTGCACCCTCTTCTGGGGAAAGGGTTAGTGTATTTCTGGTTGTACACAGGACATTTGAATTATGTTAGGCAAAATATGACTGTTAATGTTTTTATTTACAGATTAAGTATGGTATAAGGAGATGTGTTTGGGTGCCAAGGTGACAATGAGTGGACCGTGAAGGTTAAGTTCATGGCTCAACTTTGCTAGATTATAGTACCCAGTTGTTTGGCCAAGCAAGCACTGGCCTAATTGTTACTGTGATATTTCATGGATCTAAATCATCATTAAGTTGATTGCATCTATGGCTGATTGCATCTATGACATCTACAATTAACTAAGGAGATTGCCTTCAGCAATGAGAGAAGTCTCATCCAATCATTTGAAATCCTTAAGGAGAGGACTGATAATTTCAGCAGTCAGAAGGAAGAATTTCCTTCTCTACTTCAGCCAGCCAGCTTCTCCTGGGAATTTCATGTAAAACCTTTATCTGAGTTTCCAGCTTGTGATTTGCTTATGGAATTCAGACTTGCCCATCCCCACAGCCACATGAGCCAATTCCTATAATAAATATATATATATAGGTTCTGTTTCTTTTTTTTCCTGGAGAAACCTGATGACTAATACACCATCCAATTCTATATCCCTCTGCTACCAAATACTTACCTTTTATTAAGGCAGATGTCTCTTCCTTGAATCCATCATCTGATTAATTACTATCCCTATCCTTGTCCCTTTTTTCCACTAAAAAGAGCAAAGCAAAGTGGTATGCACACCTATAAATTGTGGCTGAGTAATGACTAACATCTTTGCTGCTAGGCAGGGCCACTTTTCCCAAATGATGAGTGAGAGTACACATGAGGTATAAAAGTTTCATGCATTTGCTAACTAAAAAAAATGTTGAGAGGATATTAAGTTTTTAGTAAGTGTTTAGAGTTGTAAGTACAACAATTCCTTCCTTGTCATGTTCTTTGTTCCTCAAAAAAAAGGTTTTTTGGTTGTGTTTCTTTTTCTTTGAGATAAGAATTTATAGAAACAGATCAGACAAAGCTATAGGAGTTCTTCTTTGGGTATGCACCACTCAGCTGTGAGGAAATGTATAAATTACAGTGTCTTAAATCAGCTGGACCAAAGATAACTTCCAAATGGTAATTCAGTAACTGAGAGCCTAGCAAGGTCGCCCTTAAGTGCCTCAAAGAATTAGCCAGGTCTTCTATCCTTTTCCAAATAATTAAATACAAAATCTTTTCTGATAATGGCAAGGATGTTAAGTCATGTAATACCCATTGGTCAGGAAGTTATAAATATAAATCATGCTAGAAATTTGAGAGGCAGTATCTGAATGAAGAAAGTGATTGTCCTGATACATCCTGCAATGGTCTGCCTCCACCTGGATCCCTGGGTACTCTGGTGGATAATGCACCTTTAGAGGTAGGTGGACAACCTAGAAGGCATTCATTGGACTAAGCAAGATGGAGAAAAGGTTTGAGAAACAGCAGAGAACTACAGGGATGTTTACTTTAAAGAATGGTAGTTTCCAAAGAAACTCAATTATCTTCATATAAAAGAAAGACTATTCCTATAAGAATATAAGAATCAGACTTAAATTCTTTGTGCCCCGAAAAAGTAAAATTATAACCAATAATTAAAAGTTGTAGAGAGAAAAATTTGAATTGTCATAGAGATCACTAAAAATTAAGTTAGTAACTGTGAGTTGTTCCTGGAAATGTTCATGCAAAGACTTGTAATTTCTCTACAGGAGTATCTTACTTACCTTTGTAGCCCTAGTGCATAGCACAATTCCTCTCATAAAATAGCTGAATGAGATGCAGTTGATAAATAAAGGAAAATTCAAGTATTTGATGATAGTGTGGATTAAATTGTCCCTTCCAAACCTGGAATTCCAATGTTTCAGGATT
This sequence comes from Cabassous unicinctus, assembly GCA_029593785.1. Lineage (NCBI taxonomy): Eukaryota > Metazoa > Chordata > Mammalia > Cingulata > Chlamyphoridae > Cabassous > Cabassous unicinctus. The sequence goes on along the minus strand of JAQZBX010103173.1, from coordinate 476 downwards.
TCAAAAGAAGCTCCACTATGAGTCACTATTTTTTGCCTATGAACATGTCACAGCATTATAATTTTCTTTATAGTGGATGTATACCCCTTAGGAGAGTAAAGGAGGATCCCAAACATCTCACTAGGAACATTTAGGCAGTACCATGGGGTAATTAGGTGCAAAATGTGAAACAGTAAACAATCTTCAAAGGCACCTACTTACACATACACTGTTAATTCCTTTAACATTCCCTGTATTCAAAGTAAAAGTGAACTGCAATTTATTAGACCTTTACCAGGCATTAGACTCAGGATTTTCCTATTCATTCAAAAGCCTTTATTGAATGATGTTTGTGTGCCAGGTCCGTCTAATACTTACAACCAATTTAGCAAAGTAGGTACTAATATCTTTGCTTAAAGACTGAAGGATTTAAATAATTTGTTCAAGTTCAGGTTGCTGCTAGCTCCTACTGAGATTTTGTAAAATTTTTTTTTTTT
>JAQZBX010103172.1:0-11077 GCA_029593785.1 Cabassous unicinctus | reverse complement strand
GCAAAAATAAATGAAAAAACCAACCCAGGGGGGCCGATGTGGCTCAGTGGTTGAGCTCCGGCTTCCCACATACAAGGTCCCAGGTTCAATCCCCAGCCCCCGGTACCTCAAAATAATAATAATAATAATAATAATAAAATGAATAAGGTAATCAAAATTTTGTTTAAAATTATATAAATATGCTGTTTTTCATTGAATGAAAAATGCCATTGAATGTAAGATTATTATAAAACATTGTCAATTAAACTGAAACCCCAATACTTATAAGTTACATCTTGATTTTAGAAAAGTTGAAATGTGAAATAACGTGAATATAAGAATCAATGAAATGTAGAATGTATGCATGTGTATAAAATTTTTACAACTTCAAAGTAAGGAAGGGTTTTAGACAAGGTACAAAAGACACAAGAAAAGATTAACAAATATGGCTATTTTAAATTTTAAACTCCTGTACAATAAAATGCATTTTTTTTTTTTAAGTGAAAAGACAAGGCACAGACTGGGAGAAAATATTTGCAATGTACATAATTGAGAAATGATTAGTATCCAACATATTTAAGGAATCCTTAAAAGACAATTAGCCAAATAGAAAAATGGACAAAAATATGTGAATAGGCAATTCAGAGAGAAAAAAAAAAAAAAAGAAACAAAAAGAGTTTAATTTCAATGCCAATCAAGGAAATCAGGAGTAAAGCCTCAAAGAGATACCGTTCCCACCCAGCAGACAAGCCGAAATGAAAAAGCCCCACAATACTAAGTTTCAGCCGACGGCTGACGCACGCTGGTGGGAGTGTGACTGGTGAGCTGAGTCGAGAAAGCAATTTGATCATATCTACTAAAACTGAAGATCTTCATCTCCTACAACTCAGAAATCCCAGTTCAAGGAGATACCTTAGAGAAACAAACATATACACAAAAAGCCATGCGCAGAAATAAATTAAATGCAGCATATTTATAATGAAGAAGGAGAATAGACCAATAAAACTTTGTATCTATTCATATGAACAAAAAAAAAATCCATGTGACAGAAAACTCTCTAGCAGCTTCAGTGAATGGAGGCAGATTCAGGGGTCTGTGGGCACAGGATGGGATCAGGGAGTTCATAGGGATGCTCAGTTACACTGGTAATGTTTGATTCCTCAAGAAGTTAAAAAAGGGGTGGGGAGGTATGTAGCAAATGCAGCACAGTGTTTGATAAGGCTGGGTGGTGAGCCCACAGGTATTCCTTAAATTATTCTCCATTATTATCTGCATGCTTGAAATATTTTACAATAAATTTTTAAGGCACATTCTGTAAGATAATCAATTTTTGGTAGATATATGTGTATATGTCTATATATGTGGTCTTGGACAAATTGCTTAAGGTTTCCTCACTTGCAAAATAAGGATGAAAGTAGCTATCTCACAGAAGTGCTGTGAAGACTGTATGAGAAATCCACGTACAATGCTTAGTCCTTCCCAACACCCCGTAAACGCTTAATACGCGTTAGCTATTACTGATGGTCAGGTAAATAGATATAAAGTGCATAAAAAACACCAATGCTTAAATTTGGGCACTTGTTTGTTTGCTGTTGTCCTTCTTCTTCTTCTTTTTTTTCTCCTAATTTTTCATCAATGAGCTTTTATAAGATCATAAAAGAATGTTTTTTTTTTGTTTGTTTTTTTAATTTGTAAGGACTATTGAGAATGAGCAACTATTTATCCACTCATTCAACAAATAATTCTCACTCCATTTCCCTAGGAGCCAAGTACCATGATGCTGGGGATACAAAGCTGGACACAATAATCCCTGCTCTTGAGGGGCTCTCAAGAAGTAGAGTAAAAATGAAAATTAATAATTATGCTTGAATACGTTGCCTCTGGCAACGCTGGAATCCCTGGAAATAGGTTTTGCGTTCTGAGGTGAGGAGGAGGAGGAAGCCAGAACTATCTGGCATTACCTAAGCATGCGCCCTGCAGTCAAGAACTAAATCTTATTCAGCTAAAAAACAAGCTGGGCTTTAGTAGATTCTCTCAGCATGGTCCTTTAATCCCATGCTGCTCAAAGTCTGATCCACAGTCAAACTGTTTGTTACTGTTTTATGACCAGAAAAGTACAGAAATTTCTGAGCATTTAGAAACTTTCTTAACAATGACATTGCTACCACGGCCAAACATGTGGTTAGTAGATTCATGTCACTGAAAGGGTATAGAACGAAAGTAAGGATTTGCAGCAGACTGAAAGTAAAAAAATGAAACAAAAAACACATAACTAATATTTCTGAATTGTACACATGAAAGAGGTTAAAATGGGAAAATTTATGTTGTATGTAGGTTATCACAATGAAAACATTTTTAAAGCATGGCTTAAAAAGCAGAGGTGGGGGGGACTGGTTCTTCACATACAGTTTGAGAAGCACTGTTTTAAAACTCCTGGGGTCAGAATCTTTGGCTAGTGCTCCAATTGAGTTTGGAATGAAATTAAATGGCAGTAGCTGGTTTATAACTTGGCAGAGACGCTCCAAATTCCATCCCCTATTAAAGTGTGTCGATAAACAAAGCATCAAAGAACTCTTACAAGGGTGTCATTCTTGATGTCTCAAGGACTATCTGGAAAGAGGAGCTCTGGAGCTCCATACTTGGGCACAGGGGTGGGGGGGAGTGGCAAATCTGAAAGCTCTAGAAAACGCCCCTCGTCGATTCTACTCTGAGGCAGGAAATGGACGCGGCAGTCAATGACTGCGAGAGAAAAAGGAGGGCGTGAAATGGCAGAGCTGAGGTAAGCTGGAAGTCCAAACACAACGCCCTGCCTTATGTAAGAAACCACAGCAGCGTGCTGGTTGCCAGGGTGAAATAATGTGCCTCTGTGTGAGGGATGAGGGAGCGGCAGAGGCTGGGCGCGCTTGGAGTTTACCTAAGCCATGTACACGCAGCCTGTTAACGAGGACGCGGCCCCCCAGTGGGCTCAGTGCTGACAAAAACCAGATGCGGGGCCAGCTGACCAAAGCGTCCTGACTTCCCACTGCCCACTGCCTGGACCGCTTACTAGCTCACCTTCTGGGAACCCCTCCTTGAGTGAACATTTGCCACCTGAAAAATCCACAGGCTTTCAGTTGGCTTCTTTCATGCTAATTAAATTTAAAGCTAAGGAAAGCAGGAGGGTTTAGAGAGGGGGGAGAGAGAAAAGGTCTGAGGGCTGGTATTCATACTCACGCAGTCTGGCTTTTGGCAGCCTTCAGCCCTTAACACACAGATGTGTGTGACCTTATGACAAGAATCCCACTGGCTGCAAATTTCAGAAAGGCAATGTGGCAACCTGGAAAAAACCCTTAGAACCCCCAAGTGAACCATGCTGGCCATCGCTCAGTAAAGGAGCCTGAAGGAGTTGAGAAGATAAATTTGGAAAGACTCAGAGACAGCTGGAGGCCCTGAGAAAGGCATCTAGCTTGGCTCAGAAACACCTACTCAAAGAGGAGACACGCTACACGGCATCTCCCTGTGAACGAGGAACCCTAGTGAGCAGGAAGGAGCCTCCGCGGCCAGTGAAAGATAAGTCTTTGAACCCAAAGCCAGTCAGCCCAGTGACTGACAGCGTTAGACTCAACTTTCTTGCCCATGGGAAGAAAATACAAAATTATTCTCAGAGCTGCTCTTTCTTTGAGGCATCAAAGAAGCAGAAAATATTCATCTAGGTGGAGGGGGAAAAAAAACATGGCATTTAAATTCATTCGTTCATTACAAATATTTCTTGAGGGCCTACTTTGTGCCTGGCTCTCTGCCATCTTAGAGTTTACAGTCCAACAGGGCAGACACAAAACAAGTAATTACAAGTGTGAGGAGAGTTACAATGGAAGCACACAGTTGAACCTTGTCTACCAGGGATCAAGGAAGGATTGATTCCCAGAAGAATTACTGATTAAGCAGAGACTTGCCGATGTAGAACAATTAATGGATAAATGGCAAATGGCATGGGGGAGGGTCCTAAGTCCAGAAAGACTGGTGCATTTGTCAAACTAAAATAAGCTATTATGACTAGAGCTTAGAGAAAGGAGGAGAGTGGCTTCCATAAAATAATTTCCGTAAAATATTTCCGTAAAATTAGTTATTATGGCTAGAGCTTAGAGAGAGGAGGAGGGTGGCTTCCGAGGCTCGAAGTGTATGTGGGGGTCATATCACGCAGAGCTTTTAGGGACTTGTTAAGGATTTGAGGATTCATCCCTAAAGGCAATAGGGAGCCACCTCAGCATTTTTTAGTAGGGGGATGGAATGCTCAGATTTTAATTTCAAAAGGTTACAATAGACTGGAGAAGGGCAACTGATAGACAATAATTTGATCTGGATTGTGGCAAAGATACGCAGAAAAGCAGTCAGGTTTTAGAGTTTTTTAAGAGATAGAATCATTCTTTCATTTAACAAATATTCCCTGGGGTCCCGTACATGGCAGGCACCCTGCCAGGCAAACAAGAAGGGCTTGGTCCCTGCCCATATGGCACTTAGAGTGTTGTGGGAGGCAACCGTCATTCAATGAATCGCTGTTTAAATTACACCTGTGATAAATGCCCAAAATATAAAGAGCTGGGAGAAAAAATGATCTAGAGGGCCAGAGACAGGGCTTTGGATGTCAGGAAGAAGGAAAGATGGCTTGGCTTGGCCTGATGATCACCTGGGTGGACGGTAACACCATTATCAGGGTGCACAGGCCAGACTTCAGCCAGGATGGGGTAGAGAGGATGATGAATTCCATTTTAGACAGGTTGGGTTTAAGACTTTGGATTAAGATACCCCTGAGGAACTGTCCAGGCAGTGGGCAAGGAAAACAATGGGTTCAAGATACAGTATGGGAGCTGGCATCAGATCCCAATGGAAGCCAGAGATTGCGCAAATTCACCCAGAAAGAGAACTCAAGAGTGACCAGAACAAGCATGCCGAAACAGTCTGAGTACAAAGACTGTTTCTTGTGCAGCTCTGCTTCTGGATTTCCAGCTCTGGACCTGACATGTCTAAGTACTAATAAATATTTTGTTTAATGAAGGAAATATATTGCTTGGAAACTAGTAGATGTTCAATTAAATGGAAGTTATATTTATATATCCTCACAGGAGACAAAGGTATTCTGTAAATTCAAGAAGGAGAAAATGCATTTCCTTTGTGATGGCACTTAATTCCCTCTGCCACAAGAGAGAATGACTCTTGGCTTTTGGATCAGAATGACAGATTTCACTCTCATTGGTTCCTTGATTTCTGAAGCCAAGACACCAGGAATAAATTAATAACCACTCTCATCTGGATCTCCTAAAGTTGTAAATAAGCTGGGATGGGGACACTGGGTCTATGAATTGGAAGGATCACTGCACAAAGCGCATGCTTTCTAGGTTGCCATCACAGAACAGCAAAGCAAAAGAAAGCCTGTCATCCTTACTCAGCAGTGCTAACGTCAATCTCCAGGTAGGCAGCTGACAGTCTCCAGGTCCCAAGATGGCCCACAAAGTACTGGAGTGTCCAAGTCCTCTTAGAGAGGGGCACCTGGAAGCCCGCCTGGGCCAGAAAACTGGATCTCCTATACCTTTCTCTGGCCCGTCACACTTGTTAAAGTGGGGGGCAGTCTCCCCAGACCTGCACGTGGGACTTGTCACGTTCTAAACGCTCCAGGGAAAAGATCCTGTTCAAACTACCTCAGAAACGTGTTTTAGCCTCAGGCAGGATGAGGGAGGGGGAATGGGCTTCCCTGGCTACTCTATCCGCCAGACTTAGAATAAAGAGATTTTTCAGAGCTTGGAGTTTTCCAGCTGCCTGGAAACAGGAAGCGACCAATCCCCAAGAACAGTAACCCTCACACACGCCCTACATAAAGACATGTTGAGCCATTAGCCTTAATTGCCTGTGACTGACACAGGAGTGAAGCTGGCCTTCCAGGCATTTGCTCAGCGGAAAGAAAACAGCTTACAGGGGACACAGGCGGCCATTTTCTTTCATTTCTGCCAAAACGATTCTGCTCTGTTTCCCCAAATTATAGCATACAGATTTGAAATTAAAAACCAGACTAAGGTCTTTCAAGTATTCTTTACCACGTACAAAAGAGAAAAGAAATTTCTCTAGGGAGTGGTTGCACACAAGCGGTCAGTTATTAGTTTTTTCACAAAAAAAACTACTGCGTTGCCTCTCAACATTCCCAATTCTCTCCCCAGGTTTTGCAGTATTAAGAATTATTTGCAAATACTTTTCATTCATTCAACACACTTTAAGAAGTATGAGTTAGGTAATGTGCCAAGTGTTAGAGATCCAATACATCTGTGGTAAAAATCACATTTATTCCTTCAGGTTTAGGATTTTTTTTGTGTTAACAATTGGGTTTTCTAAAGTGGCTTAAGAATATACGGCACGTTATATATCAAGCAAGAGACCATCCATCCCTCCCTTTTCCTTTATGAATTATAAAGGTTCAGAGGAGCCTCTCCACACACACCATTACCAAGCAAACACTGACCACATGGTGACTGAAGCAACATGGACACTGGTTTCCTTGGTACTGAACTGATAACCAGGGTGGACAGCAGGACACTATGGGACTGGCCCTGACTGTGATCAGTAGTCACTGAGATAAGACTGTTGCCCAGCTTAGAAGTGATCCCCTCCCTTATGGTTCCTTCAGAGCCACTTCAAAACTATCATTTACCATTCCATGAGCGCTTCATATACACCATGTTACTTGAGCCTCTCTACTTCCTGGGGAGATGGGTTATGATTAATCTCTTCATTTTACAGATGAAGACATGGGCTCAGAGTCGCTAAGCCACTCGGCCAAGTCACAGGACAGAGCAGGCATTCAAACCCAGATATATTTGGTCCCCAAGTCCATGCTCTAAATCTCCACTCATTCTACAGTCAAACTGGAACATCCTTTGGCTTACAAGAGCCAATCTTCTTATCATCCGAGGTCTTTACCATTAGATTTAATTCTGAACCAAAGAATGGCAAGAAAGCTAGTAGCCCTTGTTAACATTAGCCCCAGCTATGGGGAGATGAACAAGATATAGTAATATTCAGGGTCTAAAGGCCAAATCCTTCACAGGCAGGTAAGAAAAATATCAACAGAGAAAAGCTGTTTTCTAGGCAGGATCTAGGCGCACACCCTCAAACGATTCAGGATGGCAAAATGAGCTCCTTGTTCCACAAAAGCCATACTCTTTGAGTCAAGCTGTTCATTTCAGCCCACGGTGTAAGGTAGCATTGATTCCGCCCCAGATGATTTAGATCCCTTTTAAGATTTATGTAGAACAAGCAGCTCTTCCACACCTCCTTCACACCCATGCATTGCAGTCTCCCCTCTCCCCAGAGACAACTAGCCATTTGGTAATAAATAGGCACATTATTTCAGCCCTGGTGAAGGAGCCTCAGTCTTTGGAGGGGGTAGGGGGAGAAGTCCACTCACCCAGCAGGCAGAGCATCGGGGGCCTGGGCAGCCGCTGGGAGCTGCTGAGTGCCCGAGGGGCCAGGCTCCTCTCCTTCAGCTGGTGTGGCTGGAGCAGGGAGAGAGGCTGCGTTGGGGTTTGGGGTCACACTCGACACTGCGGTGGGTGGGGACGTCACGCCAACAACAGAGGGCTCTTCAGGGTCAGTGGCTGCAGCAGGTTCATCATTCACTGAAATGCAGAAATCATATTTTCAAGAGCAACTAAGAATTTTGTTCACATTTACTAGGTTGTTCACTGCACATACCAACACAGCACCTGTAATGTTACCACGTGTATTTCAAGTGACAACAAAAAGTTTTACAAAAACACATAACTTTGGAAATTACAGTAAGTCAGTAATACCTGCCCAAAGGAAATCAAGGGATAAATCTGAAATAAACATATAAATACTATCTCTAGCATTATTAGGTTGTGTTTTTTTTGTTTTTAATATACTACAGTTTTACATTTATTACAAAAAAAAGAGTAGCAGGGAAGGTGAGGATGATTAGGCAGTGTGTTGGTGCTAGATGGAGCAAGTCCAAGACCAAGGTTTATAGGATCACATCCTTTTTCTTAAACTTGTCATTTGTCTGCTAGGAAAGAAAAGCTCCATACATATTAAGAGGCAGAAAACTTCCATAATGTGCTTGTTCTTTTAAAGCAGGGGCTCTTAACCTTTTTTGTTCCACAGACCCCTTTGCCAGTCAGGTAAAAACCATGGACCTCTTACTAAGTCCACAGTATACTGTGTATTATTTAGTAAATATATCACACCCGCACCAACATATCCCCACAAGAATAATGTTTTTTTGAATTTCAATTCAAGCCCACAGACACCTTGTTAGGAATCCTTGTTTTAAAGATTCATGCTCAAAGTAGAAAACGAGGATTAATACTCTAGAAGAAAAAGATGGGCAGCCAAGCTAAGGGACTTGTCTTCAAGGAAACAAAAAGCAAAGAGACAGATATGAAATCAACTAGTGCCCAGTCTCCTTATTTCTCCATTTCTTCACTTCTTTGATGATCACTTATGTTCACAAGGACCCCAAGGCATTGCAATAGTCTCTAAGTCAAAAAAGGATCAAATGAGGTTTCAAAGAATTATAATTCTTTGAAAATGGATACACCACATGAAGAGAATTTTTAGTATATGTGATGTGATTGCATATGGGTACATTTATACTAGAATTTCGTAGGAAAAACCCTTAGTTGTCATTCAGCCTCATCTTCCTAATTCAGAAATTCATTTCGTAGTTTCCCTAACAAAGAGTTATCCGGCTTCTACTTGAACATTCCCTCTGACAGGGAGCTCACTAGAGAGCCATTCCATTGTTGAACAGATATTATTGCCAGAAAGTTTTTTGTTTTTTGTTTTTTAGGAGGTACCAGGGATTGAACCCAGGACCTTGTACATGGGAAGCAGGAGCTCAACCACTGAGCTATACCTGCTCCCCAGAAAGTTTTTTTTTTTATGTTATACCAAATCTCAGTAGCTGGCCTCAGTCCCCCAGGTCCACCCACAGCAACACAAAATAAGTGTCTGGCTATCCTGCTTCTCATTAGCCTTCTCTTTTCCAGTAAAATAGGCCTACTATTTCTTCCACATTTCTTGAATGACCTGTTTCTAGGCCACTCCTTTCCTTACTATCTGACTGCCCTCTTCTAGACACGATCTTCTTCTGCCCCCTGAATATGAATATGATTCAGACACCAGCAGAGACAGACTACCAAAGTAAGTGATTCTAGTTAACACTTGTACCAGGCCAGGTGTCTTATTAAAGCTTCACAAACAACCGGAATTAGGTACAATCAATATCTCCCATTCTACAGCTGAGGAAACTGAGGCTCAAAGAGGCCAAATAGCTTGCCAAGGTCACATAGCAACTAATTCACACCCGGCTGTCTGCCTCCAGATCCTGAACCACTCACGACGCTCCTCTCCTCCCTCTCTGCACATCCTCTAAAGCAAGGGTTCTTAACCAGGGGTCTGTGAGCTTGAACCAAAATTCAAAAAAACATTATTCTTGTGGGGACGTGTTGGTGTGCGTGTAATATATTTATTAGAAAATACACAGGATAGTGTGGATTTAATAAGGGGTTTGTGGTTTTCACCTGACTGGCAAAGGGGTCCGTGGAACAAAAAAGATTACGAACCCCTGCTCTAAAGTGACCCAAAATTAACCACATCACCCTATTGGCTAACAAGAGATGGGTGTTCAGCTAAAACTAAAATTTCTTTACATAAGATGTTAAGTTTGATCTTATCAAATGGCAGGAGCCTGAGGCTAGGGACTGCCTACGATTTATTTGCTTCTTCCCCAGTATGTGAAACACTGTCTAGTACATAGACTAGATTATTTGTTTAATAAATTATTAAATCCTGTGCAATTGAGTCTCCCCAACTTAAATGTAATATCTTATATTGATATTTACTATTCTATCTCATCCAAGTTAGTAAAACACAACAGATGTCAATTCTCTTTCTGCAAATCTATAAAATTTAACTCAATCCCAATTTTTAAAAGTACCATCATGGATGGTAGCACAATGTTGTAAATGTCATTAATACCACTGAATTGTATGCTTAAAAATGGTTAAAATGGCAAATTTATGTTATATATATTACCACAATAAAATTTTTTTTTAAACACTATGCCTTTTCTTGAGAGCTAGATAAATTCATTCTTAAATTTATAAGGAAAATTAATAGACAATAATAGCCAAGAAAATCCTTAAGAAGCTTGCATGTTTGCAGGGTGGTGATAGGTGGGGGCAGAGGGATGGAGACGCTAGTTCTCAAAAGTATTAAAACATATTATAAAGATATAACGAAACAACATTGTAATGATACGTGAATAGGCAAACATCGACCAAATAAACAAGAAAGTTCAGAAATAAAATTAAATACACATAGAGAATTCGGTATTTGGCAAAGGTGGCATTTTAAATGACAGCAGGAAAGATAATTCAATAAACAGTGCTGGAACAACTGGGTAGTATAATGGGAAAAAAATTAAGTTATATTCCTAATGCACTCTATATACCAAAACAAATTCCAGATGGATCATAGGTGTGGACATAAAAAATGAAACTACAGAGGAACCAAAGAAAACATGGGAGAATATTTTTATAGTCACAAAATAGAGAAGACTTTCTGAAGTATCACACAAAGACTAGAAGTCATAAAAGATTGATGAATTCAACTACATTAAAATAAAAGAGTTCTACAGGGCAAAACACATCATAAGCAAAGTTGAAAGAAAAAAAATTACCAAAAAAAAAAATTTATTAACAACTCATATTACAGAGCAATAGCTAATTTCTTTGATATGAAAAGAATCCCTCTACGTCAATAAGAAAAAGACCAAAAATATGAACAGACATTTCAGAGTAAAAGAAATACAAATTACTCTTGAACTTGTGAAAAGATGCTCAATCTCAATTATGATACACAAAATGCAATTTAAGCCTATAATAAAATGCCATTTTTAAACTTATCAGATTGACAACAATGAAAATATTTAATCACACACTGGCAAGAGTGTAAGAAACACAGGCATTTCACATATTGCTGGTGGGAGTGGAAATTGCTAGAACCTTTATGGAGGGCAGTTTGGCAATACCAATTTTTTTTTTTTTTTTTT
>JAQZBX010103171.1:0-11080 GCA_029593785.1 Cabassous unicinctus | reverse complement strand
AAAAAAGGGGGGGGGTATCATCAATGTGTAGTTAATATTTAAAGTCATAAAACCAGATAATATGACCAAAGAAGTGAGTGAGGTAGACAGAAAAAGGTAAGACTGAGGTCCAAGGATAGAGTCTTGGGCATGCCAAATTTTAACAGTGAGAGAAATGTGGGGCTAAGGAGACTGAGAAAGAGCAGCTCAGGACATGGTGTGTGGGCAGCCAGGTGAGAAAAGTGTTGAAGGAAGAGGCAGTGGACTTGATTTTGTGATGGTAAACAAACACAACAGGTCTTGGTGTTCCTAACTCAGGCTGTCAGGCTCCATCAATCCAAATTCTACTCTCCCCTTCTGGATTGGAAGCTGCTGGAGGGCAGCCCTGTTAGCTTTGGTCATTTCTGGGCCCTCTAGAAGACTATCATGGTATTTCCCACAAAATAGGTACTTTAATGAGGATGAACAGAAATTAGTAACAAAGAGCTACCATATAAGAGCAATTTCTTTAAAAGAACTGTTAAAAGCTTGAGGAAATATCTAACTTGCCTTATACTGAATGTAAACAAGCAAAGAACAGGGTATTTAAAGATTTTCCTCTGTAGATCCATTTACATGGGGCCATAGCTTTGGCATATTTTAACTTTCAGGATGTCATCAGCATTTTGGAACTTAATGCCTTGCACAAACTGAACTCTAAAATTATGGTTGCTTTTGATCTCCTTATTTTAAAGTGAGAGCCCATTAGTTTGGAAATGGCTGAAAATTTCTAAATCTCTCCTCTTTGGAAAGCATGTTCTTCCCATAGTCCCATGAATTGCATGTCCTGAGCAGGTTTTCCTACTTGGGCATTGAGGTCACTGAATGCAACAGAAGTAGTGGGGTTTGCCACAATTTATTAGGCTCTTGCAATGAGAGACTGTTTCAGGGCCTAATTTTGCTCTGGGCTATAACCAAATCCATCTAGAATTCCTCCAGAGTATATCAGTGTTTGTACAGACCTTCACTACTGTGTCAAAGGCAATTTGCAGAAATTTCCCACAGAGATACAACAGCCCATAAATGGGCAGATAGGTGAAAGTGGGCAAAACACAGGCTAAATAATAGCGTTTGTGGAGATGGAGCCACAGCAGCACCAGGACACGTAAACGAGGGCATCACATTCCACCCCAAAGAGCTGCCTGTGAAAGAAAACAGACCAGGTTTGGTTTTGAGGGAGAAAATATCTTTACCTTTTGGCTCAAATAAGCATTTCCTAAACAGTAAAATAAGTTAGATTTAAGAAGAAAATGAAAAATAAAATTAACAGGAGGGCGGACCTCAATGTTCTTTAAAATACTTTTTTAATTTTCCATGGAACGTTTTTTGTTTATTTGAGAAAAGCAAATTCGTCATCTCTTCTGGCATCCTCTGACTGTTTGGTCTCTAATTCCTTGAGGAGGCATTTAACTCATTGAAGAGTAGTTCTGCTGCCCCAACAAATGCCCACGGTCCCTCTTGGAGCCGGGGCTGCCCGGAGGAAGCTGGTGAGATACGCAGCCCTTGGGCCATCCCCGAGACAATGGCTCTCAGTCCAGGCCCTGGAGGAGGCTGCTGCGAGTCCAAGATAAACCCAGGGCTTCTGGGAGAGGGCAGCCGCTCTCTTTTGCCATTAGGCCAATCAGCTTTCCTCCGCCTGCTCCCTGGCCCTAAAATGTTGAATCTTTCTTGCCAAGACAGCGTCCTGGCTTGTGCAGATGCGAAAAGCAAGGCAGAAAGCCATGCACTTTGTTTTGCCTGGAAATTAATCTTGAACTCTCAAAGGAGCCCTTAAAGTCATGTGGAAGCAATACTTTCCAAATACAGCAACCCCGCCATTCTGGAGGCCAGACAGCCGTTAACCTCCCTCCCCCTCTCCCCATCCCTCCCTCCCTCCCTCTCCCTCCCTTCCTTGCTTCCTTCCTTTTCCTTGAGGTTTCCGTGCAGGCAAAACCCCAGAGACCCATGTCCACACCCCAAGACCAGATTCCCATTTCAGACAGCTGACATGTGAAACCAAATAGTGCATGGCAGGATGCTGTTCCCTAGGAATGAGGGATTTCTTTGATCTTTATTATCTAAATAAGCTCTTTGACATGCCTCACAAAATATAGTCTGGCTTAGAAAATTGCCCATGATAAGTGCATGCAGCTGGTCTCTTGTTTTGACTATAAAGAATGGAGTTCATTACTTCCCTTCATAGAAGTTTCTCACCCCTACTGTTTTGGGTTGACTTGTGTCCCCTGAAAAGACCGGTTCAAGTCCCAAAGCCTGTGAATGTGACCTTATCTGGAAATAGAGTCTTTGAAGGTATTAGTTAAGATGATGCCAAACTGGACTAGGGGGCTCTTGTCTAATATGACTGGTTTCCTTATTAAAAGGGGAGAGGAGACACAGCAAGGACACCAGGAGAACGCCATGTGAAGATGGAGACAGAAAAGAAGGCCACGTGGAGAGCAGAGACGCATCTGCAAGCCAAGGACTGCCCAGGATTGCCGGCAAACCCCAGAAGCTAAAAGAGGCCAGGAGGAGTCTCCCTGCAGGCTCCAGATGCCTGCTGACACCTTGATTTCAGACTTCCAGCCTCCAGAACTGAGAGAGAAGACATTTCTATTGTTTTAAGCCCCCAGTTTGTGGTACTTTGTTCCTGCAGCCCTAGGAAATGAAGGCAGCCACGAATGATGAGCAAGTATTCCTGAAAGGGGAGCTGCATTCAAAACTGCTTTAGGGAGCCCTTGATCCCCCATCTGGTGCTGCAGAGGAACCTGGACTTGCTGGTTTGATTTGTTAGGTAACGGATTCCTGCCACCTGTGCCCTGTTGCCGTCCTGGCTAGGAATAGACTGTCGGGAGCAGAAAGAACATCTGGCTAGAGCAGCCACCGTTCTGGGGGAGTCTTTCCCACTCTCAGGCTAGGAGGACCAGCTAGGGTGATCATCTGTCCTGGTTTGGGACCAAGAGGTTTCAGTGCTAAAGCCAGGAAAGTCCTGGGTAAATGGGATGAGCTGGTCACTGGATCTCAGGCTCACTACAAGGGCACGGATTGCCAGTGTGGGCTCTAGCCTATCTCCATTATTTAACCTGCCATGCAACCTTGGACAATTTACTGAATCTCCTTGCCCCTCAGTTTCCACATCTGGAAATTGGGAACAATAACACCGACCTCGTAGGGAAGTTATGAAGCAAAAATGAAATAATGTATGTGAGGCAGGTTGATACAGGGAATGAGGGAAGGTGGATGGGACCTGACAGAGAACATGGCTGTGAGACCCCACCCAGAAACCCCCTGCTACTAGGAAAAAAGCTGGAAAGACCCTGCCAAGACTCTGGCCATGAGCTCCCATTTGGAACTCTTTCTGAGGTCAAGGGGAAGCCCCGGATACCTCCAAACAAAAGGCTTCCCATTGGTCCCCTGAGAGCTAATAGGCGGAGATCATAAGGCAACCAATCAGAACAGCAAACAGCTGGGCCCCTCCCCAACAATAGGAAGGGGAAGAGGAAATGTCTTAAAAGGCCTCACCTGGGGCCTCATGTGCATGCCCTCAACCCATGTCTCGGGTTGTGTACTTATCTCATTTCTAGTTTCCTAGTTTCTTAATAACTCCCTGCCTACCTTATGGCGTGTCCTTAAATTCTTTTATGTGGCATAGCCAAGAACTTAGAAGCCCAGAACCCAGAGCGTTCTGCTAACATATGAAGGTAGAGCACCTTGCTGTGTGCTAGGCACACAGGAAATGCTCAGAAATGGTATCTATGATTAATGTTGCCATTATTAGTATTATTTGAAGTTAAAACTGCTTCTTAGCTCTCCAGTGCTGGGGTGGTGACATGCTGTCAGCACAGAGCTATCAAGAGGTCATATAAGCTGATAGTTTAAGAAGGTGGAAAAGTAGGGTGTAGTGTTATTCCTTTGGGGAACTATTTTGTCAGAATGGATTTTACTTTTAAAAGTTTGGGTACCAATAGGGCAAGTTTTGATGATGTGGAAAAAGCAGGCGGATGTAACTCTTAGGGGACGATGCATGCAGGGCACAAGGCTTTGCAGGCCTTCCCAGCACCTTCGCTGGAGGCCGTGGCACATCAGGACCTCCTGCAGGCAGAGTATCAGCTGCAGACCCTTGGCATGCGCCATGGAAACCTCCCCAGCACTGGCACTGGGGATCCAGGCACATGTGTTTTAGATCAGTGTTAACAGACTCTGTTTTTGAAGCTATTTCCTGTCATTTGGCCTGCAAATTTCTGCTGAGTCATTTGACCTCATAACTCTTCTAAAACAGCAGTCACATGACCAGAAGCACCACTGTGGGGCCAAAGTTTGCCTGGGGGCACGTGTTTTTTCCCAACTCGATTCAGCCCATATGCATAGATCGCGGATTGCATGCCAGGCGCTGAGATAGGGACCTGGAGCTTGGTTTGAGGACTAAGTTTGTACAGAAAGAGATCGATTTCTAGTGAGGACAGGCCCACATACAAGAACTGTAAGTCAGACCTTAAAGTACTTTTATAGAACCATAAACCTGGTGATCAGTAACTGGAGGGAATCACAGAGGAAGGGGTTCTAAGCTATGCACCAGTTGTGAGAGCGTGGGCCAGCCTCAGTTTTCTCATCTGTCAAATGACATCAGGCTTCTGCATCCTCGCCTGGTTGATCTCACACACTCCTGTGACATCAACTGCTGCCAGTATGCTGGGTCTTCCAAATCCATATTGCCAAGCCAGACCTCTTCCTGACTTCCTGATCCCAGCATCTATGTAGATGATTCACAGGTCTCTAGAACTTTGCATGCCCAGCCCCTCTGCTCACCTTTCTTTCCACACCTGTCTATCTTCCTCATCCTACTTTGCAAATGGCACCATCATCTATCCATGAACCCAAACCCCAAATCTTCCCTCCCAAACATACCTCCCACATTCATTCCGTCACAAGTCCTGCATAGTCCTATTAAATATCTTTCGAATTCACCCCTACTCCCAATCTCCATTGCCACTACTCCAAATGAAACCACTTCCATAACTTCCTATCTTAGCAGCTCCAGTCCATCCTCCCCACTGCCTGATGACTCTTTCTAAAGTGTAAGTCATGTCGTGAACCTCTGTGACGACCGATTTCTTAGGGTAAAACCCATTCTCCGTGAAATATCTTTGCCTGTCATCTGACTCCTGAGTTCCTCTTTAGCCTCATCTCCCGCCTACCTTTCACCCCCCACTTTATACTCTACCTCAAGCCACACTCAGCTACGCATCGTGCCACACACGGGCCACATTTTCTCTTTTATAGGTTGAGCCACCTGGCATTCCTCTGGCTTCTTCTTTGTCTGCCCTGCCCCTACTCACCCATCAGGACTGAGGTGCATGATCTTCCTCAGGAAACCTTGGGTCCTGCTGAGCCACAGTGGGCACTCTGGGCTCTCTGAACACGTATTGTCTCCTGTCACGGCACCTCTCATACCGAGTTGTAATTATGTGTACATTGTCTGTTTCCTCAGCGGCCCGTGAGCTCTGCAAGTGCGGGCCGAATGCCTTCGTCATCTGTGTCTCCAGTGCCTGGCCTGGAACTTAGCCCTCTATTAGTGCTTTTGAATAAATGGATGACTGAGTCCCTGTCTCCTCCCAGGGTACTTGTGAGACTTAAACGATGACATGTGAAAATACATGTAAAAGTGCTAGGAATACTTTTGAGAGTCAAAAGATTGAGGGAGGAAACAAGCATGCTAGGCCCCTGGACCCTGGAGAGTGAAACAAGTAAGATATTGAGCTACGATATCCTAGGAAGTCCAGAAAAAAATGGGATGGATCTGAGTACAATACTCATGGCCAGGAATCATTAGTGAAGGGAAATGAGCACCTTAAGAAAGCACTTTCGGTCATGTGTGTTCAGGGGGATTAGCTCTTGTATGCTTCTAGTTTGTTCATTTACCACAAGCAATCATCCAATGAGGCAGACAATCAATGAACAAACACGTAGATTGAAACCAGAGCTTCCTTAGGTTTATATGACTCTTTAAATGGAACATGGCAGATATTTTGAAAAGGAAAATCTTAATCTTCACTAAGATATAGACTAGATTTTGATGGCATTTGATTTTGTTGGCATGTTTCCCATATTCTCCCTGCCAATGGTGCCTCTTCCCTATGAAGAGAGGCAGAGAGAGAGAAAAAGAAAGAGAGGATAGCAAATAGAAAAGTACTGCTTTATTTTGGGGGGTCATGTACTATACCCACTCTTCTACGTCTCCAACCACCCATACTCCTCACCTCCCAGAGAAGTCTGGGGAAGCGGAATTGGAGCACACAATGAAGGCTAGAAACTGAAGTGGGGCCTTCTATATAGTGGATTCAGGTCTCAGGCTTTCACCACTCCCTGGGCTAGAAAAAGGTTGAGAGAGACAGAGACCGAAAGAATGAACCAGACGCCCTAAATGGGGTGGGGGTGGCAGCTGGTCAGGGATATGTGGATGTCTTTTGTGTGATGGATGAAAAGATCCCTGCCACCTCATGTTGTCAAAACTGAATCCTTGGGATGTTGTAAAAATGAATCCTTGATGGCCTTGGTAGTGCAATAATATTAGCAACAACGTCTGCCTTGTGGAAGAAAAAGGATATAAACAAGAAGGAGGGTTTCTTTCTTCTTATAATCCCCCATCCACACAGCTCTAGGAACGTAGTTAGGTGGAGCATTAATTAATTAACTAACCAAAGGTGCTTTTCAATACCTACTGTGTGCAAAGCCCTTTGGCTCTGGGGGTTGCAAAAGAGGTAAAAATACAGGGTCCTTGCCCCCCAGCAGTCCATAGTTTCATTGGGACCTTTCTGCCTGGGTCCCAGTCTTTAAGTCTTCTTTGATTGCATTTCTTTCTGTGACAGTATCACTTGAGATAAGATTGTGGCCTCCCAAGAAGTTTTGCAAAAAGGGATCCCTCGCCCTTTATTAATGATCATTCCCTCTTGCTCCTCTTTCTCCCTCCTAAATCCAGAAGGATGCGTGAGGTAAAGGGGGAGAAGAGTCATTCTCAGCTCCTGCCACACAGGCTTTCTGCCACCAATAGACTCATGTCCCATGTGGCCTCGGTCAGGCTGAGAGGGAGGGCGGCGTGGGCCCTGAATTCCCCAGCAGTTGCCTGCTTTGCTGCATGAGTGTATCAAAGTTCCTTGTCTTAAAATAGAACTCCTATGAGGTACATACATGACTTCAAGTTTTCTCAGCATTGTCATGATTTTTATTTCAAGGGTTAATTTTAAGAAAGGGGTGGGTGCCTTTTCCCAAATAAAGAGCTTTATCCAAAGGGTACTCACGCTGTTGAAATAAACTACCCTGAGCATGATTCCCAGAGCTTCAAGGGGTGGTGAGAGTTCAGTTTATATAAACCCAAGTGTGGTTGGTTTACAAAGTGGGCATTGGTGCCCATCTCTTTGACCATCAGCTGCCTGACTGGAGCCACCCACAGGGCTTCTCATCCCATATTTATGACCTGTTGGGGAGTGGAGTCTGCAACGAGGGTGTCAGTCTGACATGTATCAGAGGACTTTATGGCCAAGCAGAGGTGGCTCCCACCATGAATTCCACGTGGGGCAACTCTGGAGCCTAGAAACCTGTGGGAGTCAGTTAGGTAGGAGAAAGAAGGAAACCTGACTTCAGGAGAGAATATCACAGTATGGTGCATCCTTTCCTCTCTGCCCTTACTTTCTCAACAAAGTAAGGAAGGGGCAGGAGAAAAAAAAAATAGAGAAAAAAGAACCTCAAGCTCTTTTAACTGACAGCTCTATTTTAATTATGGTTTAATAATTTATAAAAAATCTTGAGTTACTACTCACAGGGATTAAAATATAGGGATTCCCATACACTCCACCTCCCACACCTCCCACAACCTCCCACATAAACATCCTTCATTAGTGTGTCACATTAATTGCAATTGATAAACACATCCTGGGGCTTTGCCATTAAGCATGGATCGTAGTTCACATTGTAGACCACACTCTCTCCCACACAGTTCTGCATGTTACATGATGATATAAAATGGCCTATATCTGCCATTGCAATGTCACTCAGGCCAATTCTCAAGTCTCGAAAAAGCCCCTGCATTACAACTGCTTTTCCCTGCCCCCAGAGCCTCCAGGGGTCACTGGCTCTGAGACTGGGCAAATTCAGGCAGTGCTGGCTCTGCTTGGAGGAGGAGGGCCAAGCAGGGGTTGGCCTGGTGACTGAAGCTGAGGGGCTAAATGGTTTCAATGTACTCTCAGATGGGAGTAATGGGACCAGAGCCAGTGACACAAAGTACTCATTTTCTACTCAGGCCGGGGCTTTATCCCAAAGGAAAGGAACAAGAGGTAAACACAGAACCTGATATGCCTGTGTCCTATGGAACCACAAAATGATGATGTTATCTAGCTTCTCCCTCCACTTCCTTCTGGAGGAGGCTACCCTGTGGCCATGTTTCTTCCCCTCTGCCCCTGCCCACCTTGGCCACAGTTGACTGGTCCAGTGTCAACAGCTGACCCAGGCTGGGTGAATCAGATCCTCTTTCCTGGGAATGTGGAAGCAGAGCCTCAGAGATACTAGAGATGCTGGGCTAGATGTTCATCCTGGCTCCATGTTGAAATTGCCCAGGAAATTTTTTTTATTTTTTATTTTTTTGTGTAACATTTATGTAATCTAAGTATCTTAAAAAAAAATAATAAATGGTATGCTTAAGAAATCAGATGATCTTAATAATGTGGTAAAGAGGATATATGTTTCTATTTTCTTTTTTTTTTTTAAAGCAAGTTGCAATCCTGTGAAAAAACAAAAATCTTAGGTAAATCCTAATCCAAATGAGAAAGAACCATATTAAAGCATAGTTTTGAGAAACTGATTAGGTTAAGAAAAGATATTTCATTTGATTTTGGCTTTTGAACATTCTTTTTTGAGCGACCCAGTGTGATGGTTAGGCTAATGTATCAACTCGGTCAGGCAGTTGTGCCCAGTTGTTTGGTCAAGCAAGCACTGGGCTAATTGTAATACAAGGACATTTATGGAATTTAGTCACCAGTGGGTTTACTGCATAGATAGCTGATTATATCTACATCAATCAGGGAGATTGCTGTCAGCAATGAATGATGCTTCATCCAATCAGTTGAATGCCTTAAAAGGGGAAGTGACTTCAGCATTCAGAGAGAATTTCCCAGCTTGTCTTTGGACAGCCAACGTCTCCCAGAAACTCATCAAGAACCTTCACTGAACTTTCATCGGCACCCCTGGTTTGCAGCCTGCCTTCGGAACCTGGACTCGTGCATCCCCATGGTCACATGAGAGACTTTTATAAAATCTCATATTATTGCCAGATATCTCCTGTTGATTCTGTTTCCCGAGAGAACCCTGATTAATACACCCAGGAATATTTTGTCTTATTTGATTCTTCAGTTAATAAATTTTACTTAAAAAATACCTATTTCTGTTTGATTTTTTAGAATCAATCTTTATACAAAGCATGGAAGTCTTCCCTCTGGTTTCAGAATAGAATAAAATTCAGTCCATATAAAAGGAATGGTAGTGATGGCAGAAGTCAGGAAGGGAAGTAGGAAGAAAGGTGGAGGGAAAGACTGAAGTGATAGTTTCCTTTATGCATAGGGAGAATTTAAGTGGAATACAGACTAAAATTATGAAGGTGATAAGAGATAGAAGTTGAGGGAGGTATAAGTTAGCAAAACTCCCATATGGCAGACGTCAATAAATATGGTCAAAAGTTGACAAAGAAATATATGTATAAGCATATTACATAGTATTTTGGGGCAACACTGGAAGAACTAAAACCAGATTTGGTTAAAGTTGGCTGCCCTGCAAAGTAGAAAGAGATGTGGAGGGGAACAAGGAAACTTTCAGAATGTACTATTTACATGTATTTTTCAACACATGTAGGTATTGCCCTTAAAATAAAAAGGAAACTAATAATAATAGCAAGTGATGTCATTGGTAAGGAAAAACAGGCCCTCTCATATTCTTTTCAAGAGTGCAAATTGAATTGTTCTAAATTTCTAAAGGGCAATTTTGTAATAGCAAGAAGACCAGGCCCATCTCTCTAATAATAATATTGTATAGGTTTCCAAACTACTTGGATGATGTTGAGCAGCAGCTGTCAAACCAACCAAACAGGAGCCAGAAGGATATTTAAAGTTTTCCTTCATTGCACAAGCACATGGACATGCACACACACAGGCTCACGTCCTGCCATGAATCTCACATATTGACTCAAAAAGATGGAAACATCAGCCGCCCAGGTTCTTGGAGTTCTTCTGTTTCTAGCTTTTATTCTTTATCATGCTCCTTACATGGAAAGATGTCTCTGGTGGTTTCTCCATACTTACATGACTCATTTTGGTTTACTTTTGTGGAAGCTGTCCCCTCCTACCAGAAGTCTGAGGCTAACCACAGCGTTCTAAAACCCTGGGTTGCTGGTCAGCCACCCAGAGGAGTGCCCTTCAGTTCATTTGTCCTCTCCTTGTGGTCACTCAGAAAAGGCCTGGCCTATGTTCCAAACGTGGTCAGCCTATTAGAGAGGCAGTCCCCATGGCCTGACATGCTCATCACCTCTGTGTCATCACTGATGTTATGGGAAGAGGACATTGTCTTTGGATGGCCTTCACAGTGGCTGTCCAACTTGACTTGAATTGGGAAGCCAAGTTCTTCCCATGATTTGGTGATGAGATTCCTGGGAAATACCTATGGTCTAACTACATTTCTGTTGCACGTTACAGTTAACACATAATTACTCACAACAGCAATCTCCATTTTAAATGAGAAAGCTGTTGCTCAGTGATGGTAAGTCAATTGCCCATCATCATTCAGACAGAAAATAGTAAAGTAGGTATGAAGAGTCAGATCTTCTGATCCCTAATATTGTGTTTTTAATACTATGTGGTAAAATGTCATTTAGGACTTCTCTTAGCGTGATAGTTGTTGGGATTAGACAAGAAACTATCTTCTGCTTCAGAGTTTCATAGAAATCTCTGCTCTGGATGTTGCTATCCAACATCTAGCTTTGTTGGGCTTTGGACTGAATCCTAACTTTGCCACTTACCAACTGTGTGTTCTGGGGTAACTTCACACAACA
>JAQZBX010103170.1:0-11190 GCA_029593785.1 Cabassous unicinctus | reverse complement strand
GGATCCTGGCAGCCAGCCCCAGATTGCCGGTCTTGGGAAGACAGCATCCCCTTGATGATTTGGACTTTCTTTTAGCCTCAAAACTGTAAGCTAATCCGTTCCCATTGTTTGAGCCAACCCATTCCGCGGTATGTGCCTGAGTAGCCTAGGTAACTGAAACACCCAGCTTCAACAAGAGTTGGCAGTTTGTAACAGAATGAACACAGTTTTGCTCAGAACGAATTTATTTTTATAAGTGACTCAAAAAATTACAAGAAACTCTCAAACTTGTGATAATTAGGAAAGACGTGATTTCTCCTTGCCCTCGGGTCCTCTCCGACTTTGCTTTTAGAAATAAATTTACTTGGCTTTGTTTATTTCTATCTCATAGAAGAGTTGGCTCTTAAAGAAACGCACCTGCATTTGGCAGAAACACTCATGCACTTTGACTGTGAGGGGGACGCTCGCTCCTCTGCATCTCCCTCCCTGAATAGACTTTTAACCACTCCATGCCGTAAGAAGTTGCTGCCTGTTCAGCTGTGGGTGCAGGACTGCTTCCAGTGCTTTCTCTTGCTGCTGGCCTTGCACCGTCTCCCCGTCAGCCCCTGCCTCTGTCCTGCTGCCTGCACTCCTGGACCCTCCTCTCTGGGGAGAGGCGCATGCTCTAGGGCCCAGTTCCTTGTGCAGCCTTGCCTGAATCTCCAGTGTGCATCACTAATCAGAGGCCCACCTGGGCGTCAGGCAGCCGCCATCCGGCTAGGCCCCCAGGGCTCTGGGCTCCCAGCCATCCGGGAGTGGGAACTGGACACCTGCAAAGACTGTTCCTCCTATGCATGAGAATTTAGGAAACAGAGCAGAAAATTGTCAGGCACTACCACTTCTAATGAGTTCCCCCATCACACTACTATATATTCTAAGATTATAGAAAAAGAGACAAATCGTGTGTTAAAATTTAGCTCAAGTTTCAGTGCTTTCCTACTGAAAAGATTCTCCTATCATTTTGGGTTGCTTTGGAAAAAAATAAAACGATTTGGGTTTCCTGTGGCAAACTTTAAGTCCGATTTTGTAAGAGAAGACAAGACAAAACTAAACTCAGTAGTCTTAGGTATATGTATGTGTTAGCTCCTCAACTCCCCCGGAAACTGAGTGTCAGAGACGCTTAAGCAATCCTCTTCTTGGACCCCAACTCTAGTACTTCTAGCTCCCCAGCCCATGCTTCCTTTCTGCCAGAGGGGCGTTTAAAAGGAGCAAGTCTGGTCATATGCTCCTCTCCTTGAAAGTAAAGCAGACCTGCACCAACGAAGACGCCCCTTAAAACTCATGGGAGCGCCATACTCAAGCCAGTCCACACTCCTTAGTGTGGGTTGCAGAGTGCCCCACACGTGACCCTGAGCGCTCGCCCTGCTCCGTCTCCTCCGGCACAAGTGTGATTCTTTCTTGCTATACACCTCGCCCTTTGCGACTTCACCCTGCTGCGTCCTGCCCCAGGGCCCTGTGCGTCTTCTCTCTCCCTAGAATGATCGTTCTCCACTGGTCTGCTTCCCGAGCTCCATTTTCCCCCAAGACTCACGTCAAATGTGTCTCGTGAAATCTTTCCACTTGCTTCCTCATGTGGAGTTGATCCTGCTTGATGCCGTGACTAGATATTACATGTAACGCTCCTCCTCACACTGACTTATAATTGTTTATCCTTCTCCACTCCCAGACTCTGAGCTCCATGGGGCTCTTTTGTTACCTCTGAAACTGAGTGTTCATGAGATGCTTGTGGAATGAAAGAGTGATTGTGATGAGCAATGAAAAGCCAGACCCAACATTTGATTTGAAATACGAAGGCATGATACGGCAGCCAGACCCTAGGACACGAGCTGTTTTGTCTTCTCTTAAAAATATTAACTTCAGTCTGAGGAAGGTTGGACTCTCACAGTCCACGTGTGGGAAACAAACTTTGACAGGGTCTCAGTGACATTCGCTTACTGTCTAAACGAATGCTAGGTCAGTGCTTTCTCTGTGAAACTGAAGCATTTTTATTTGGTTTGTCGTTTATAAACCTCTGAACATCTTGTTATAGGTAGAGAGAGTTGAGAGGGGGATTTCTCTGAGACAGGCTGGCTGGCTGCCCAGGCTGGCTCTTTTTTGCTTGCCGTAGTCCCAAGAGTATTGCCCTATTCTAGGTCTGATTCTTTGCCTCGTACAACCTTGATTTTTTTCCATGCAGCACAGAAATTATCATGTACCCAAACCCACAGGCTGATGTATACTAATCAAGATCCCCATTTATTAATTTACAATGAGAAATAGAACTGACAAGCAGATGAGAAATTGGTATTAGTTGGACAGTGTGTTCTCTTTAGGAAGACGTGTGTGGGAAACCAATGTTTATAATCCTAAATTGCTCAGTAGCCCTAGATGAAGAGAAAGGGGGTCAGTGTGATTGGGCTATGGGCGTGTGATGCTCCACTTCTTCTGGACCCAGAGCTGCAAAGCAGAGTGGATATCTGCGTTCGGTGGTGGAACTGCCCTTTCCCCTGGATGGGAGAGCCACTAAAATGCCCTTGTTCTCTGACTTTCTGCTTTCAAGACTCTGATGTAGTCAGTTTTATTAACAGATTTCTCAGATAAGGCAAAATAAAGCTGTCAGTTAAAAATGTTTATGTTAGGAATAAATCCAGTAAAATTCCTGTCACACACTGTACACATCTTGCACATTTCGATGTGCCTTCGGTATTTTTAAGTCCCTTCTGCATTTCTTTGGATTAATTTCTATTTTTACCTGATCTCATCCATTATGTGTTAATGCTTACTCATTTCATTCTTAGAAAACGGTAACGTTTTAGATTTTAGCAGGCTCTGGGCTTTACTTCCAAAGTCAAGAACACAGTTTTGGGGCACTTGGCACACTGCCACGTACCCTGTGAATGCTAATCAATAATTACCCTTTAAGCAGTGCTTTTTGACCGCTAGACCCAATGCATTAGTGTGTCACAAAATCAAATTAGTGGGATCTGAGCAGTAGGTTAAAAAATGAAATCGAATATAGGAATGCATGGCACATAGTAAGGTAAATACTGTTTTATATGTATTCTTCGTGCTAGGTTGTGATGTAACGTTTTTTTCTGACTCTGAGTTGTAGTTAAAATTTTTTTTCAAAACACTCCCTAGAATGCAGTTTCATTTTCTGCTTTAGAGAGAAAGATTTTCCTTGTGCATGAAGGTTTCAGCAAATTTATTTAAATGAAATATTTGCCACAAAGTGCCCTGTTACTGAGGGGACAGAACGGAATTTGAGTCAGAGATGTGCAGAAACTTCGTGTATTTGGGAGTGTGTGATAGGAGAAATGGTTAAAAAATAGATACGAGATATGTAGAGCCAAATGTAAGGTGGGAAATTAGTGGGCAGAGGAAACGGTAGAATTCATGGACGCTGCCTGGTCACTGCTTTGCTCTTGCTAAGGCCGTTTTTTTTTGCAGCTGGAGCTTTGGGTTGCCGACTGCTGGAGCAGAGGTGTGCCAGATTTTCCAGAGTCTGTTATGAGACAGGGTCACGGTAATCCCTGCTGAGAGTCAGAAACAATGAAGAAATTTTAATATGAAATTCTAATTTTCTTAAATTACTTTGATAGGAATAACAATTCAGCGTGTATTGGGTCATCAAATGAGAGTTTGGCAAACTCTTTAAGGCACAAATACATTTTAATTTCTTTTCTCTGGAGTCCAGTTTGTTTCATACAGCTAACTTTCCATAGAGTGCTGAGAATTGGAAGACGTCAGATTGTATTCAACCATCCATCCATCCATCCCTTGTTGAGTACCTGTGTACTCTGTGCAAGCAGTTAGCCCTCACATTTTGCATTTTCAGTGTCAGGAAATCTCAGATTGGAAGGGAGTTTAAAAGTCATTTGACGTAATTCTTATTAGATTTACACATCGTCTCTGTAGATCCCCTGACAGGTGACAATTCTGGCCTTTGCATTCATGGAAGCACACTGTTCTAGAAAAGTTCTTCTTTGTGTTAAAGTGAAACCTGCTTTCCTCTAGCTTCCTTATAATCCTGTCATCCTAGCCTCATCTAGCAAAGGATACTGAAGAGCTGCCTGCTGCCTAGTTGGCCTGTCCCACTTCCTGAGCCAGTTCCTCAACTGGCTGATTGCCGAGCCAATCCTAAACTAGCCTGTTGGCCCATTAATACTTGTATTCTCGTCAGACAGTGGAATCAAGACCATGTCTGGTGTCTGGTAGGTCTAAGGTGAGCTCCTGTTCCAAGCACCCACTCTGTGGCCCAGCCCTTGTGCCTTTGCGTCTCTTTGGTTTGGATTGTCACTCCAGCATCCCTCTGGGATTGGCATCCTTCTCTGCAGCTCACGTTAGCTGGGGTCTTGCAACATGCCAACCTCCTACCTCACCAGCCAGTGGATAGATGGGATCTTGTTTAACCTGAATGGTCCTCTCCTGACGTCGTGATGCCCACATATAACATTGCAGATGGGGACTGATGCCATCCTGAGTTAGCCGTGTTCCTTTGAGCATTCTCATTTAGATTCTTGACTTATTTCCTTGAGGCCAGTCCTAAAGCTAGATGTGTCGCACAATTCCTGTGCTCTTTTTCTGGGTTACACTGCCCAGTCTTATATTTGAGCTTCCAGCCTGCTTCTCAGGGAGCCTCTCTGAGTTATGTCTATTGATCCTAATTCTAAATCATGGGGCCATGCATGTGATAACTCTTCACATATTTGAAGATGGTTTCTGTTTCAGTTATCTACTGCTGTATAACCACCCCGATCCTTAGTGGCTTAACACAACAATTTATTTGCTAATGAATTTGCAATTTGACAAAACAGTGGGGACAGCTTATCTCTGCTCCATGTGGTGTCTGCTGGGGTGGCCTGATACGGTAAGGATCCACTTCCAAGTGGCTCTTTACATGGGCTGACATGTTGGTGCTACCTGTTGGCAGGGAGCTTGGCTTGGGTTGTTGGCCTAATTCTACTGTGTGTGGACCTGTCCATGTAGCTGCTTGGGCTTCCGGATAGCATGGTGGCTGGGTTCCAGAAGAGAAGAAGTGGAAATTACCAGTCGTCTTAAAGTCTGGGCTTGGAATTGGCATAGTTACAGCATCACTTTCCCTGCATTCTCTTGATCAAAGTGGTCACAGAATCGGCCAGATTTAAGGACTGGGAAATATAACACTACTTCTTGATGGGGAAAGTGACAAAGATTTTGCAGCCATTTATAATCTATCACTGTTACTATGGGCACATCTCACCCTAGCTGCCCTGTTTCATCCATCTCCAGGAGCTCTCCAGTTTTCTCTTCTGCAGGTTACAAAGTGCTTGTTCTTTCTCTGCTCTTTATATGGCATTGATTCAAATCCTGTCAATATATAATTTTTAATATTTTCTTGACAAAGAATAATTAAGGTAGTGCCAGTAAGTGAGATAGGTGCTGGGTGCTGGTTCCTTAAGGAACCCATAGATTGGAAATTTCCCCCAAGCATCTCACCAAGATCTTAATGGCAATGTTTGTAAATGTAAGCTTATTGTGGAGAATAGATCAAGATTTTCACCTCCTTTTTACCAAAGCCTATATTTCTCTTCACAAAACCCAAGGTCATGCTAACTTCTTATTGTTGATTATGACCCCAAGGCTACTTTTCCTAATGTCCTCCTGGTATGTCATGCACCCTTAACTTGTACTTGGAAAGTTGGATTTTAGACTCATCTAGGCCATTTAATAGTTGCCTTTAAGTGTCACCTTCTTTGGTCTAAACTTCTGCTCTAGTGTGTCAAGATGATTTAGATCCCTATCTCTTGTCCAACATTCCAATGTCCGGTCAACACAAAACTGATGGCTGTGCCCCTAGGTGTTCATGCAGAAGATGAAAATATTAAACAGGCTGAGCACAGGACCCTGTGATCTGCCACCGGAAGTCTTCTAAGATGCCTCAGGAGTCTTCACTGAACTCGCCAATTGTCTTTGCACCCAGCCCATAAATCTTCATTTGATTCAAAATATCAGAAAAAGGTGCAGGCACTTTGTGTCTGCTGAATTTCACAGGTATTGCAACCCAGGAGCTCCACTGAAGAAGGAAAGACTGTCAGACGAACGTGACATTTTCTTGGGTTCCAGTCATCCCTTTTTCCCTTTTGTAGGCTCTGACTGGCTTTTATTTTTGACCAATGAACTTGACCAAGGTATAATTGATGTACAACAAGTTGCACTCTTTTAAAGTATACACTTGGATGAATATTGATAGAATTGTATATATACCCTTGAAGCAACCACCACAGCCAAGACACAGAACATTTCCTTCCCTCCAGAGCTAGCTCATGCCCTTTTCAGCAGCTCCTTCCCTCTACCCCAGGCCTCAGGCAACCACTATTCTACTTTCCCTCGTGATAGGCTAATTACATTTTCTAGAATTTCATATAAATGGAATTATGCATACATATTCTTTTGTGTGTGACATCTTTCCCTGAGTACAGTGCTGATTTTGAGTTTCATGCATGTTGTTGCTCTCTCAGTAGTTCTTTTATATTGCTGAAATTGGTATTTTGTGAGGATATAACACATTTTGATTATTTATCCATTTCCCTGTTGATGGACATTTGTTTCCGTTTTTTGGCTATTATGAATAAAGCTGCTATGAATATTCATATATGAGACTTGGTGTGGACATGTGTTTTCATTTCTCTTCGGAACCTGGACTCCTTCGTTTTTTTTGTTTTGTTTTTCCCCTCCCTTTTAACCAAACTTCCTGCCTGGAATTAACATTAGGCTTGCCAGTCTGTAGTTTCTAAAACCTAACTTATTCCCCATTTTGAAAATTGAAGGAAAAGCTATCCACCTCCAACTTTCTTGATAGTCCTCGAACATTTTCCATTTACAAGTTCTTTAGACTTTTGGAATAAAATTCATCCATTTGGAGAATTCTCTTTTAGCTATCAGGTTTAGGGATAAATAGTATTGAACAATCATATCATATATCAGATTAAGCCTGTTATGTGTGTTATCTCCTTTCCCACTTGTGACAATCCTTTGGGAGGTGATATTTTAGTTTTATTTCCTTCACAGATGAAAAACTGGAGCATAGAGAGATGAAGTAATGTGTCTAAATTCTGACAGCTGGTGAGCCAAATTTTGAGGCTGCATGTGTTTCTCTCTGGAGCTGGAGCCCAAACTGTTTCCCAATATAAGGTAGACAGTGGTGATTATGAAAAGGAAACTGGGCATCCAATGTGATGAGAATCTATAAGGAAGAAAGAGGAGGTGATGCCTAACGTGGGTCTGGAAAGCTGGAGTGAATTTGGATATGATGAGTTGGGGGCAAACCAACATGAAGTTCAGGTGGAGAGGCAGCATGAGCCGAAACCATCCTGGCAGGAATGGGAGATCCTAAGCTGCAGGGGGAGTGGCCCCTGAGACTCAATGCAGGGAGGAAAGAGAGGCCTGACCAGCCAGGCTGGGGAGCCTGACCTGGCCCGGAATCGTGATGCACAGTGTGAGATGCTCAGAACTGGGCTTTGACATGAACACATCTGCTGTAATGCATCAAAGGTGAAGACTGTCGACGTAGGGAAGCCAGTCGGGATTCTGCTGTAGTTTACAAAAAACTAACAAGGTGCAAAGGGCCAGAATCACGGTGGGGTCAGGAGCAGAGTCAAGCAAACTTTGCTGAATATTTGGAAAACCAAAGTCAAATGCTTTTTGCATCATTTTCTGTGTTTGGCTCTCTACATTAATATAGCTAAGTTTAAGTACTTAATTGCGTTTATAGTCATTGATATTTTTCTAATTTTTTCAATTTATAAACACAGGGTTCTCAAATTATGCCATTTGCATGTAGAAGGAATGAAAATGTAAATCAATCGAAATCATCTAATTCATTAAATGTGCTGTTTTTGTCCTTACTTGGGTAATATTGTGTTAGTAACCATTTAAGAGACCTCTAAAGTTTATCTATAAAATTGAGGAACTCACAGAACACCCACATTTATTTGATCGAGGTATAACATTTGTGCACTGCATAGATTTTGGGTGTACAGTTTGAGTTTTGACAAACATGACCTGCATATAACCATCACCCCCATCAAGTTATAGAATTTGCTTTCACGTCCCTTCCCGATGATCCCCGCAGCTACCCCATGACTACTGTTTTGATTTCTATCACCATGGATTGTTTCTCGAATTTCACATAAATGGAATCATGCAATATGCACTGTTTTCTGTCTAGCTACTTTCACTTAACATCCTGTTTTAAAGATTTGTCCATGATTGTTGCATGAATCTGTGGTTTGTTCCTTTTTATTGCCGAGTTATATTCTAGCGCATGGATAAGCCCTTGTTTGTTTAGCCATTCTCTTGTTGATTTGGGTTGTTTCCTGTTTTGGGGTACTATGAATGGGACTGCTATGAACATTTTTGTGCAGGTTTTTTTTGGTGAACATATTCTTTGGACAAATACCTGGGGGTGCAATGTCTGAATCATATGGTAGCTGTATATTTTACTTTATAAGAAACTGCCAAATTATTTTCCAAAGTGCTTATATTTTTAAAATACAATTTTGTCGTTCTGGGCTTCTTGTTTAAATAAAACCTACGAGACTTTTTGATTAAGAATGCAATGCTAACATTACGCTTACAATGATGTTTTTCCTGCTGCCATGACGTTGCAATTACAGACGGCTTCCTTACCCATCAACACCACTCCCCCCACAATTATGCTATGAATTAGGGGTGACCCCTGAGCCGCCTCTTCTAAGAACTTCTATATCTAGAAGGTGAAAGTGAAACTCCAAGGTGTTCCTACGTGCTGCCTAGAGGAAAAGCATGCTGTAACGTCACATAAGTTAATAATTTTAAGGAGCCTGTAGGTCTGGCAGTGGAATTAAATGCTTAACAATAATTCAGAAATGGCTTACAGAAACGTAAAAATGTGAATCATTTAGTGGGGTTGAAATTATCCTGACATATATGTGTGACACACGAGAGCACTTACCTCGGAATTTATTGCCAGCTTCTGAGCAAACAAAGCCTGACCTACATTTGACTAAAGTCAGCTGTCTTTGGTTAATCCTAGGGGCTTCTTTTTATTAATGTCACAATTGCTAATGTGGTATAACATTGTCATTACTGAATAGCGCAGCGGGATGAGCTGCAGCTGTTATTTCTCTTTCTGAAACCTACTGAGTCATTAAATCTGAGTTTGGGGGAATACAAATTGTAAAGATTATTCAAATTCTGATTGAGAAATAGGACTACTGGGAAATTGTAGGTACATAAAGTAAAACTTTGAATCAATCAAGGTTCTTTCTTTTTTTTTTTTTGGTGAGGCTTAAATGTTCAAAATTGCTCTTCATGTTTAATTTGAAATCAGATGTCAAGGAAATAGGAGGTGACTATTA
Organism: Cabassous unicinctus; assembly: GCA_029593785.1. NCBI lineage: Eukaryota > Metazoa > Chordata > Mammalia > Cingulata > Chlamyphoridae > Cabassous > Cabassous unicinctus. Next base: position 1,813 of record JAQZBX010103170.1, on the reverse strand, counting down.
GAAAATAAAAGAACAATAATAATTAGATGCAGAAGCTTTTTCCTGATAGGAAAGTGACATATTGTTACTGGAAAAAATTAAGAAGAAAATTTCCTTCAAAAGAGCGTTAACATTTTAAAAAAGAATCCTAATAATCCTGATATTATTCTAAGGAGGATATTCTTTAGCGCTAACAAGTCAGAGAATGACCTTTTCCTCCTCCTAATCTAAGGGACATTTTGTTGTATTGTTTGTAATTCAAAAAGTTTCATTCTTCTTTTAGAATACTTACTTTGCCTTTGGTAACCATTAGTACTTTCTAAAGGGTATAATCCTGCATTCCCAAACCAAGTCGAGGTATCTCAGGGGGCCTCAGAGAATTTTCAGTTTTGTTGGACAATGAACAATAGCCTGAGAGAGTTCACAGTCTCTACGTTAGACTGCACTTGGTTTCTTTCAATGGTGTCCCGTGTTTGACAGTTGCTGTGAAAACAGCAAGCCCTGGGACAAAGTCAATGTGGAATAGGAAATAAGGGTGAGGGTGTCCAATCTGATTCCAAAGTTTGAGAAGCTATGCAGTGCCCGACGGGCATACACATCCCAGTTAGTAGGTAGTTGTGGTCATTTAAGAATGAATAAAACCTTTTTTTCTTTCCGTTTGTGCGTGTTATTTTTCAAATGGCTGTTAAGTTGGAATAGAAAACTGTGTTAGTTATTTGGACCTAATGACTTAATAGTAAATTGAACTGTGGCTATTTCTCTTGGACTAGGGGCACTATGAAAAGTTGAGGGAGGCACTAAGAACTCTGTGAAGTGAGAAATTTTGGAATCCATGGTATAATATAATTAAAATAATTTCTGACCTGTATGTTTATTCAATGACTATATTTTTGCAGTTATCTTTAAAACAGGAGCAACAGAGCTCAGGAATTGTCAACGCTAAAGCTCGTTTCTTTTAGGTAATGTGTCGGAAGTCAGTACTCCGCCATGGTGTGAAATTATTGACTTCAAGCCAAAACTTTGAGTTGGAAAAGCCTGTCTTTTGCATCCTACTCCACAGGCGTGGAAAGCCCTGGGTACCTGGAGTGCCCTCTTCCACTTCTCCCCTCAATGTGTGGTCTGTGGGCCAGCAGCTGATTAGAAAGGCAGAGTTTCGTGCCACCCCAGACTTGCTGAGTCAGTATCTGCAGTGCACATGGGGTGACCCAATAGGAGCATTAGAGTCTGAGAAGTACTGCTCTACCTTGTCCCACCATAGCCTTCCTAGATGGAATTCCCAATTATCTTTTAAAAATTGTGGATATATATGTATATATATCATGAAATTTGCCATTTCAATCATTTTAAGTGTACACTTCAGTGGCATTAATTACATTTACAATGTTGTGCTACCATCATTACCAAAACTTTTCTGTCACCCCAAATAGAAACTTTGTACCCATTAAGCAATAACTTTCCATTCCTGCCTCTTTCAGTATAATTTACTTTCTGACTCTCTGAATTTGCTTATTCTAGATACTTCATACAAGTGAAATCCTACAACATTTGTCCTTTTGTGTGCTCGCTTATTATTTCACTTAGCATAATATTTTCAGGGTTTATCCATGCTGTAACATGTATCAGAACCTCTTTCCTTTTTATGGATGAATGATATTCCTTTCTATCTATATACAGTATTTTGTTGATCCATTCGTCTTTGAAGGACACTTGATCGTTTACACCTTTTTGGCTGCCATGAGCATTGATGTGCAAGTATCTGAGTTTCCCCCTTGTATATTCTTTTGGGTATATAACTTAAGAGTAGAATGACCAGGTCATATGGTAATTCTATACC
>JAQZBX010103169.1:0-11082 GCA_029593785.1 Cabassous unicinctus | reverse complement strand
TAAACAAATGCACATATATGCATATGTATTATATATCATTTTACAAATAAAAAAAATTAAAAAAAAAAAGATGTACATTTACAATATTGCACTATCAACAAAAAAAATAAAATAAATAAATAAATAAATAAATAAATAAACTGAGAGTAGACAAGGATGGTCAAAAAACCAAGCAATTTCGTTCTTAAATTCTGCTAAACAGGGTATGTTAGACACTGACGGTTGCCCACCTTTCTTGGCAACAGGGCAATGATTGTTGTTTTTCAGATGGCAATATTTTTAGTTCTGGAAGATGGATTAAGATACTTGGAGACAATTCTATTCCTATGATTGTCTTATCGGATGTTTTCCGGTTCTTGCCAATAAGAAACAAGGGGAATTCTGCTGGAGAGTGTGTTGTAATTTGTAGCAAGGTATTAATTTTAACTTAATTTTTGCCTTTCCTTTTCCTACTCTGAAATTGTTAGAATGAAGCTCTATTGTGCTTGTGACATAAGAAAAAAAAAATAACATGCTGAGGATAGCAAAGAAGCAAGATGAGAAATTTGCGTCCTTTTTGACATGTTTCATTCACTGCAACCACCCGGGAATTATTTACCTGCTGTCAGCTTGTTAATTTATATTAAGTCTGTATTTTTAAGCCACTGCCTTTGGGGCATATTCTGTTACTTGCATCCAAAAGTGTTAACTGATATGCAGAGAGTATTCTAACAACATTTTCTTATTAAAATTATCTTTTTTCTTTGAATTTCTTCCAATCTTTTAAATACAAACCTTAATAACTTGGATCAATAATTAGGAAAAAAATCATATTCTCCTATTGTAGCAAACAAGAAAACCAGCTAACTGAGATGTTAGTAAGAGTGAAACCTGTTTATAATGGTGTTACTGCCACTGAGAAGCTGTTATATTAAGCAAAACCAGTGTGTGTATTATATACATAAAAGTCATCAAAACACAGAAAAGTAGTAACCACCTAAATGAAGAATCTTAAATTCACGCATTTAGTTGGTCAGTTGCTGTTTTCATTGGGAATAGGTTGGGCAACTTTTGGTGGACTCAGCAGGATGAAATATATGTGTCACAGCATAAACTGAATGTCTTTTACAGATAATCTCTTCTGTGGGGACACTTGAAGGAACCATTTTTAGCTTAAGGACAATATCTTCTATATAATGCCCCACTCAAGCATTTGCTAAATGCTTTAGATCATCTAAGAATATTTTCGTAGAAAAATATTGACTCTATTTGCTCTCTAAATATATGTTGCTTAAATGGATTGACCTCTCTGGGCAAAAAAAAATATTGGCCAATTGCCTACAGTTTTATAACACCAATAAAATTGCCTTGGCTAAGGTAATATTTACTGTGACTTCAATCCTCAGCTTTTACAAAGAGTTTATATTAAAAATATGATCTGTTAAAAAAATAGTCCTGACTTTTGCAAAGTTTTGGTTGAAAACAATGTTTCTGTCTAACCGAGCATTTATACATGGAATCTCCTGGTAAATTTTCCCTTGCTTGCGATTTTAGCAGAATCAATATGTTTCTCTCTTCAGAAGCGTATCGTTTTTACTTGGGCAAAAAGAAGTAAAGGGAAATGTTATGTTTTTCTCCTTTTAGGTGGGTTTAAGCCCCAGACTCACCATTCAGTAATCAGTTTCTAGTAGCTTTAAAGATATTTTTTTTACGCTTTATTCTATTTCCACTACTAATTAGCTTATTCTGCAATATATTTAAATTTTAAGGTAAGGTATTCAGTCAAATGGAATAGATGTTTTTACAAGAAAAGTCACAATGCCATTCAACTAAATATGTTAAAATAATTCAGAGGGTGACAACATATTCAAATAAATCCAATATTTAGGTATCCCCTCAATTCAGTGTTGTGTCAGAAGCTGGCAGTTGCAAAAGGAGTATAAAACCTGATGTTTTAGTGTTGTACACTTCCAGTAAACCATAATCTTTATTTAGAAACCCTCTTTCAAACCTCAAATGGTTGTGAAAGTAAATATACCCATACTTGAGGGGGAAAAGATCATTTCTAATGACACTAACTTTAAACATGGAAAACTTGAACCCCCTGATGACAAGCTAAAACTGAAGAAAGGTATCAAATAAACTATTGAACAGGTATAGTTTATGCTTGGGGAGCTAATCTAGTAAACCCATGTCCATGTCTGCCTTGAATATTGCTCCTAATTCTAATAGAAAGTTTATTTTGTCAGAAAATAGCTTTATGTGCAGCTTGTATATGTGTATGGGTATGTGTGGATCTTACAAAATTAAGCTTTTTGTGTACTTTTAAATACAGAAACATTTCAGAAGATTTATTTGTAGGAAATACATGATTAATTATATTTTGCCATTTCATAATTGTCCGTATTTAAGCTTTGTTCTAGTTAGTTTTCATGTCTCTAAGCTTTTCTGTTGTTGGTCTTTAATAAGATAATCAACAACTCATTAGGGTCCTGGGGTAAGGCAGGTTGTGAGGAAAGAAAGATAGGAAGACCAAGTTTGGCTCTCAGTTCCATTTTTCCCTTGAAGTCTTATTGCACATCATTATCTTTGTTTTCCTTCATCTATTCTTTCCAGGAAATATCTTTATTTGTTTGTGCTCTTTTTGTCCTCAGGCAGATTCTTATTGCAAGATCTATCATCATTGTGTATTGTTCTTAATTTTCCCTAATGAAGTTCCTACTTGAGCTGGGGTGAGGATGGTCTGGTTTGGCTCCGTTGCATTCAATTGTACATGTGTAGAGAGTCATTCTGGCCCATCTGGGACTGTGTTCATCATAATCTCATTCTGCTTTTGTCTGGTATTTTCTGCTGTTTCCATGCAAACTGCATACTTTCTAAATTGGGACTATATAACACTCTATTAAAATTATGATACTTATTTAGTTGTGGGTTTAGGCTTATATAATACCATTTCTTTTTTTTTCCCAAAGATTTATTTTATTAATCACTCCCCCCTCGTTATTTGTGGTCACTTTATGCCCTCTGTGTCCATTTGCTGTGTGCTCTCTGTGTCTGCTCATCTTTTCTTTAGGAGGCACCAGGAACGGAGCCCGGGACCTCCCATGTGGAAGAGAGGCACTCAACACCTGAGCCACCTCAGCTCCCTGGGTTGTTGTGTCTCTCATTGTCTTTCCTCTTTGTGTCTCTTTTGTTGCGTCAGCTCACCACGCCTGCCCCCGGTGCCAGCTTGCCTTCTACAGGGGGCCCTGGAACTGAGCCTGGCGCCTCCCATGTGGTAGGTGGAAGTTCAGTCACTTGAGACACATCCACTTTCCTAATACTATTTCAAATCTTACAGCATGCCTGGCAAGTTTGGTTACATAGAATTTGAAGGTAGAATGGACTTTTACCATTTAGAAAAACACAAATGTCTTTTTGAGGATAGAGGTATACTTACCTCCCCAGAATGGAAAATGAAGAATGCTAACTGGGCTTACTAGACTCTTCATTCGTATTCCTTTACATTTTCACTGAGTCTAGGCCTGCTTAACCTACCTCTTTCTATGCCATTCACTCTTTCTATTTTATATCTCTGTTCCATTTTTGTTTTTTAAACATTTTGTACTATTGACTATTCCATTTACCATTTGATATACCATGCTTTCTCATGCACAGGGAAAGTAAAGCCCTTATTTAAATCTTTTGTCTGGGAGGAATGAAGATTCAGTCTGGGATGCCTGCCTGATCCCTGTAGTCTTGTTAGGTGCCCCTTTTCCATATGACATTGTAACACTCTGCCTGTATTTATCATATCTTGGATTCCACCAAATATTGATTCATTAGACAATACGAATCTAATGGAAATATTGATTCATTAGACAGCAGTTGGTGCAGACCAGTGACTGTACCTTGTTTCCTTCTTCTCCTTTCCACTCAAGGCCAGGCTCAATCCATTTTATCACTGACGTTTCACCTGACCTTGCTAACTGTCAATGCTCTTCCCACCTGAGCACTTTCAACTTTCCTTTCTGCAACATTCACAGTCCTGTATGACTTGTTTTACTTTCTACTTCTAATACCATGTTCACCTCAACCAGATTATAATGAGATCATGTTATATACTATTGCCTTTCCCCCACTACATTGTGCCTGCACCATACTATATATTCAGTATTTGGTCATTCATTTTAAAACAACAAAATATAAATTCCTCTGTGTGTGTGTGTGTGTGTGTGTGTGTGTACATGAGTGTATTTGTTCAGGTGAAACAGAGATTTTTCAGAAGATGAATACAGTCTGGAATGTGACTTGATCCCAATTGTCTTTAACAGGTGCCCCATTTTCATACCCTGCTGTCATGATTGTAACACTCTGAGAATACTTGTCATATTTTGGAGATGTATATATATATGTATATATATATATATATACACACAACACACACACACATATATATATTTACATAAAACTTAGAAAGAAATAATGGCACAAAGATATAGTGTAGTGTAGGAAGAGTGAATGGAATACATTTATGGGATGTATATGCATATATATACACACACAAATATGCACATATATATGTTTCCTAATACATTTAGTGGCTATTAAATTTTAAGTATTTTGATTATTTTTATTTGAATTATTAGTCAATATCCAAACTATCTTTCTACTTCAGCTTCAATAATAAAAAGTTTTTATCATCTTTATAGATTTTAACTTTTATGATAATGTACTATTCAAATGATTTTAATACAATTAGATAATGTTGGACATTTAACACACACATTTCTTTAAATTTATACTTTGTTGTCATACGTATATGGGTGTTTGCATTATACATTGTAAGGATACTTATAGTACCCTTAAAGAAAAAAATGTCAAGAAAAAAGGAGCATAATCAGCATGAACAAAAGCAGGGATTTAATCCTTGGTGGATAGTTACTTGCACAAGAACTGCTTACATATTACTAAAAATGTTTTACTCTTTCCTTAAGTTGAATGCTCACTCTCATGTGTCTCTTTTCAGGATGCTTCCATCTGTGTGTTTCATCTTTTTTATTGGAATAATCATTACTTATAGGCAACTGCTCTCAAATCACATATGTTGGGGCATTTTAATTTATTGATGACATGAATCTATCATCATTTAAAATTAATTAGGTAAAGTTAAATTCTTACTTCTTCCATTCTATTTTAATTTCCCTTTTATTTTCTTCTTTTATATATATTGTCAGTGAAAGTTTGTGTAATCTTCCATTTTCTCTTCTCTACTTCTATATTTAGCCATGTCTAAGTATACTGATTTTCACCATTATTAATTAGCTATATTTTAAATTCCACTGGAACTTAGTTCTGTACTATCTGAGTAATTATAAGCCCTCTCCCACACAATTTTGTACTACCTAGTATTATTTTTAGCAAAGCTCCACTTTAAATAGAAAATAATAATAATAAAGCAGTGGTCTTAAAAAATGAACAAACTCCATTTGTGAGAGATGGGAGGTGGTTCTGGGGAGCAACAGAGAGTCTATTTTCATGATTTATTTTTAACTTATTTAGAGTTTTGGCACACAAAAGAGCTGTGGAAAGAGTAAGGAACATGACACCGTCATACTTACTGCTTAACTGCTAAGCACTGATCTCAATTACCTACTTGAAACCATGTCAAAATGGGGAAGATATGTGCAATTTCTCACTGCAGTTTTTCTTCCCATCTTCTCAGTGGAATAGTTTGGATAGTTATTGTTTTCCCATAAGTTAATTTTGACTTTAAAAACTCCAACAAGGCATGGTGTGCAACACCTTTGGGGCCATAAATGCATAGCCAGGAGGTTGGATGAGGCCTGCTGGTTTCTAGGGGAGTCTTTCTGGAAGTGGGTTTCACTGAGTACTAATCCCAAAAGACGCCCCAGGACTAAGTGTTTTATATTATATAAGACTTGAAAAAATTTGAATATGAATCAAGTAGTAAATAAACCTCTTTACATATTCAGCCACAGAGTTTCTACCGTTTTCTTTCTTTTTCTTCTTTTAATACCTATTAAAATTCCATTGATTATTTTGAGAAAGACTAGATATAGATATAGATAATGTGATGGGGATGGGTGGGATGTAAATGAAGTTAATGGAGACTTTATTGCTTGAGAATGCTTTTGAAAACTTAGCATATTGTCCTAGATAGAGAACAGAGGAAGACAGAACTGAAAATATTAATCCATGAAGAAAAAAGCTATTTCTGTTTTAACCATTCAGACTATTTAGCCCCTAGCAGTGTCACAAAACTAGCAAAGAGAATAAACAAACAAACAAAAAAGGATTTGACAGTCAGAAAGAAATTATTCAGAAATGGGGTCTAGAAAAAGAAGCAGCTTAGAGGTTATCTCGATTAAGGCGTTTTCTAGGGAAAAAAGGGTGCTATGGTCTAAGAGATGTTATTGTGGCCTGCAAATTCCCTGTCATGGACTCTGACCTGAGCCTGCAGTCACTGTATTGGAATGACAAAAGTACCTTCCCGTGATTATCGAGGTATCTGGTATTCTTGTGTATTTTTCTTGTAAGTTTGACAGCTACAAGAGGAAAATAGGTTGACCTGAAAATGCAAAGTCAAATCTCCTTGATATTTTTTTATAAATGAAACACACAGCCATTCAATTGTCTTGCATATATCACTGGGAACCTTGATAGCTTTGCAACACTCTTGTGCAGCAAATTCCTTCCCTGGGCTTAGGAGCCTGAAAGCCAAGAGGGAGACTGCTCTAAATTAATCAAGGTAAAAGAGTCCTTGAAACCTTCTGGAGACAGCATATCGTTGTTCTCCTCTCCTAGTTAGCCTTTTTAGGTGCCTTTTCTTTTGAATTCTTGTTACTTGGTTTTCTGTTACTACAGATTTTTCCACATCTCTGCTATGAAATGAAGTTTAGCATGCACTCTACTGATCTCTTTGGAAAATATAAAATATATATTTAGGACATTAAGTATTATTTCTTATTCAAATGCTTTCTTGCAACATTGATACATCTTTCCTTAGCTAATGTTTAATATTCAAGAGAGCATAATACATTATTTTAATAAACTCCTTGATAACTACACTTTTGCTATTTGTAGGTGTTTTTAATAATACACACAAATTATATAAAGCAATGATTGCTTTGTAATTGCTAAACTGTTTATCATATTGGTAATTGATATTTTGTCTTTATCATATATATTATGTACTGCCATTATATTACCTTAATGCAATAAGTGTAATTACTCTAATAATATTTTAATTCTCATATTATTAATCTAAATGAAATGGAACTCTGAAATGTATTGCCCATTTAAAAAATATTTTTAAGCTAACATTTCAGTATTACACAATTTTATTTCTTTTTTTCACTATTACTATGATTACTTTTTTAAAGAACACATAAACTCCTTCTCTTTTATTTTTTTTAGCTAATCCAATCCTGTAATTGCACTTGAAAATGAAAAGAATGAAATATTTATGAAGTGTAAAAAAATAAGATATTTTCAGTTTCTGAGATAACTTTTCAACATATATAATCTTAAAAGAAATTTTTAATTAGCTGTTATAAAACAGTTAATATCCACTTCCAATTCTCATACTTATTTATACTTTTAAAATAATTTATTAAGTCATTTCCTAGATATGTTTGCATTATATCTAATTAAAGTTTGTTCTGATGTAGGGAAGGCAAAAGATCTGGAAAGTAGTGCTACTAGAGGGCCATCTATAATTCCAAATGCTTGTTATATTTTTTATCACTATCTTTTAGTCACTACTACAAGCTAACACCAATTTCTATTCATCATTGTTGAACCTGTAATTGAATGACATAATGAAGTTATGTATTTGGTCACAAAATATTGATGTACAGTTTTAAAAGCGACAGAATGGTCTATTATTGGTTTTTCTAAATGCAAACTGTTTTACATAAATGGCTTTTTTACAAATTTGAAATGTGAATATATTTTATTTTGTCCCAGTGAGTACACAATACACAATTCTTTGACAATACTATTAACCAATTTTATGCCAATTTCTTTGCTGATCTAACAACATCAAATGAAACATTAAGATTTTGGATGCTGTTTGGTGACTTAAACAATCTACAGTACGGAAAAAAAAATCATTCTATAAACAAAGTATAAAAGTCTAACCACGGCCACAAAATCCCTCATCTTGCAACACTTTGAAGTCACAATAAATGATTATGATTAATATGAGATTAAAGAAATTAGTAAACTAAACTTCATTTTAAAAAGTCTGGTGATTCATTTGAAGTACACATTATAGAGAAGCAATGGGAAAAGACATGTTGCTTTATATCAATTCCTTGCCATGAAATTCTATACACACAATATACAGAAACAGATGAACAAATTAATGATGTCATGGTTCTGCATATCTTTAATACTGATGCACAATTACTTTCCAGTGAAGAAGATAAACCACAAATTAGGGCTCATTGGAATGGCTATAATTATATTGTCAATGGACAATTATATAAATTTATTTTTAATAGAAACTAGAAGGTGTTCTACCAAAGCACATACAAACTTTCAACACAAATTCCATTGAAAATATATTTAAATACCCAGAGCATTAAACTATGATATAGAGCACCTTAAATCTGTTTGCTGTCCAAAGCAAGTTAACTTGCAATGTTTACTTCCCATTGGTTGTATGACACCTTAAGTGTTGGTCTTGGTTTTCCCATGTTCTCCCTTGAACTCAATTCAAACCCTGTGACGAAATCAATTGTTTTCCTACCCCCATACTATCCCACATTATTGTAAAAACAGTATGGGTATAGTTAATAGTACAATTAATAAATGATTTTCATAAATTATAACAAATGTACCACACTAATTTTAGGTGTTAATAATAGGGTGTTATATGGAAAAAAATACACCTTAATGTAAAGCATGGACTATAGTTAATATTACAATTTTAGTATTCTTTCATCAATTGCAAAGGTTAATAATAGGGGGGTATATGGGAACGCTGTGTTTTTTACATGATTTTTCTGTAAACCTACAACCTCTATAATTAAAAAAAATTTAAAAATGGTAGAGAAAATATTTGGAGGAGAGGTAGGATAACTTTGCTAGCATACCTGAACTTGGGTACTGATACAGCTATATCTTAAATGGAGACTTTCCACATTTCGAATAGAACTGTGCTTATGCAGACACGACTGCACAACAGTATTTTACCTAGGAGTGCAAGGTAAGATTGCATTCTCTCCCACCCATATTTCCTTCTGGCAATTTATGCAGAAGAGTGAGCTCAGTGAATTTGCAATCACATTCATTTACTCAGCTACAAAATGAAAAATCATAGTGGCTTGCATACATGTTCATATTCTTCTTTCGACATTCTGATACACTGATTAGAAACTTTTCACATATAGCAAGTTGACTAAGGCTTTTGATTTTTGATAGAGTTCCTGAATTCATTTGGTTAGCCATAGCATCTTGCACTGTATCTATGTGAGGCTATTTTGAGTGCAAGATTTGACTGGCCAGTTTATTTAGAGGCTAGATTTAATAGGGAACATGGACGTTTCTAAAATAACATTTCAAGTAACTATAATGCACTGACATGATCTAACCACAACAATTAACTTTTATGTACTGAAGACAATCAGAAATGTAATGATGTTTTGTCCTACATTAGCCCACCAGTCACCTGCAAACACATACTCTAGTTTTGAAGTCTTGGTTTATTAGTTACCTACACCTTCTACTTACCAAGGGTCAAAGGCTATATGTATAATGAAGTGAAGTTTTATACTAAACTGAGCTGTATAAAAAGAAAACACAAATGAACAAAATTTCTAAGGAATTTTTTCTGTTTAAATAGAAACAGGTATTTAAACAGGGAATTGCATAAATAAAATTTTAAATTCCTCACATACTACAGTGGTGAATGAGTATGTATTCACTCTTTGCAGAAACTTTTCTCCTTCCCAGGTCTCTTTGTCCTAGAGAAATCAAACCTCATTAAAATTCAGGCACTGATGGTAGAAAGTTGGTACGGGATTTAGTAAGCATGTCTCATACATCGCACCAAGAAGGGGTTGGGGCCCATAAAAAATATTATATTATTTTATGCGTACCTGCACTAATGCAGTCTTAGAAAATAAAGAAGATGGAAAAACATTTAATTATGTCATACTTTTGCTGTAACAACCAGACATACAATTTGTGACTGAGGCAATAATGCACAGGGTATGAATTGCCAATCAAAGGGGTCCTCTATCATTTAGAAGTTATGTTAATCATTACACTGGATATTTTTCAAAGTACCAACTAATGAACACATAATAGGAAAGCTATGAGAAAGTATAGACAGATTTTTAAATTGTGTAGGTAGTAGCACATGGGAAAATGTCACAAATGGAAATTTCAGGAAGAGTCTCTACTTGCCTGACTATACATGTACAGTAGCTAACATAGGCTTCAAAATCATTTTTTTTTTTTGACCATACATGACTGATGTTCAGGAACTTCTTGTTCTCGAAGTTGTGAAAACAAATGAGGCAGGACACTGTTTTTAATGTCCACTTACAAGGTTTTGTTTTATTTAAAAAGTGTATAAACATGCATTTTTTCCTTTTTAATTTTTTTCTTTTTGATTTCATTCAAAAGGGGTCAAAGTTATTTTTGTTGTTAGCCAATTTCTGCGAAAGTACCATAAAATATTTATTCCAATAAATCTACTTACTGTGAACAGAACATACTCTGAGCACTGCTTTTTAAGCACTTACAATTTGGCTATACATTTGGTGGCATCAACTTCACTTTTAATAAAACACAAAATTGTATATAGACTGCATTATTTTTTTAAAAAGTTATGAATTTCAGTGATGCAGCTCTATCCTCTAGTGTGTACTGTACATGTATTAGAAAGATGAAACATGATATTGCAGTAGAGTTCATATTTGGAAGCAGCCTGAGTATGTCCTAATAACAAATTGCCTCTTTAACTGTATGCTAGATATTTTAGAGTTCATTTTGTTTGTTTCCTTGGGGAACTTCATATTTTATTTTGATTTAATAATTTGGAGAGATTCAATATGGTAATTCAGAAAATGCTTTTTTTAAAAAAAA